>ML784285.1:413237-424655 GCA_009831015.1 Picea engelmannii | reverse complement strand
TTCATTTTATAAGAAGATTACTTATTAATCAATAAATCATGCCTTTAACATTTAACTTGCAGTAATACATTTAACCAATAAATATACAATCACATATATTAAACAGTGACACGGTGATTTTTCACGAGGAAACCCAAAAGGGAAAAACCTCTTCTTCTTATGAATGAAAGGAAAGCTCCAACTCCTCTTTACATTCTTATTTTATCTGAGCTACAACCTAGAAGAGGTTACTACCTCTGTTTCTTCAGCACCTATTGAATGGAAGCTACAACTCCCAGATGTACAAGCACCAACTTGTACAGGAGACTTTTACAGTCTCCCCTTGCTCCGCCCTACCACCCTGAAATCATTCTCTTTCATAAAGAACATGCAAACCAACTCTTTATCTTCTCTATCAAACAATAAGCATTCAAATCCTCTTTGCACAATTCATTCTTGACCAGACCACTTAGATTTTCAATCTGTGTATGTGTCTTCCCTTTTCTGTCTTTTCTCTTCATCAAATTTTACAGATCCATCTATTTCCCATAATCCTCTCTACCATTTTTCTTACAACGATCACTTTATATGTCTTCCTGTATCATCATCACGTACAATCGAACCCTCAAGCTTCAAAGATTCAGTTACAATAACTGAATAACTTCCTTACAGTGATTATTATTGGCCAAGGCATCAAGGCGACCAATATCCATATGATCAGTTTAAAGATTTAACCAGGATCGTTCGATGAGCATACAAATGTTTCTCGGCGTTTCTCATTTCGGTGTTTCGGAACTTCTGTGATGAAGTGTTTCGATACTCCAAGTCCCGATCCCCGGTATTTCATCATTTTTCTTTTCGTCATTTCGGCATTTTGCATTTCGTCGTTTCGGAATTTCTTGTGATGAAGTGTTTCAACATTCCAAGTCACGAACCCCGAAATCTTCACCAAAAGGGTTTTTTGGCGTTTCCACATTTCAGCATTTCGGCATTTCGGCATATCGACATTTCACATTTCGCGATTTCGACATTTCAGTATTCTTGTGGTGAAGTAAACTGAGAGGGGGGGGGGGCGTGAATCAGTTGTATAAATATTTTTTTCATTTTATAAGAATATTACTTATTAATCAATAAATCATGCCTTTAACATTTAACTTGCAGTAATACATTTAACCAATAAATATACAATCACATAAATTAAACAGTGACACAGTGATTTTTCATGAGGAAACCCAACAGGGAAAAACCTCTTCTTCTTGTGAATGAAAGGAAAGATCCAACTCCTCTTTACATTCTTATTTTATCTGAGCTACAACCTATATGAGGTTGCTACCTCTGTTTCTTCAGCACCTACTGAATGGAAGCTACAACTCCCAGATGTACAAGCACCAACTTGTACAAGAGACTTTTACAGTCTCCCCTTGCTCCTCCCTACCACCCCGAAATCATTCTCTGTCACAAAGAACATGCAAAACAACTCTTTATCTTCTCTATCAAACAATAAGCATTCAAATCCTCTTTGCACAATTCATTCTTGACCAGAACACTTAGATTTTCAATCTGTGTTTGTGTCTTCCCTTTTCTGTCTTTTCTCTTCATCAAATTTACAGAGCCATATATTTCCCATAATCCTCTCTCCCATTTTTCTTACGACAATCACTTTATATGTCTTCCTGTATCATCATCAGGTACAATCGAACCCTCAAGCTTCAAATATTCAGTTACAATAACTGAATAACTTCCTTACAGTGATTATTATTGGCCAAGGCATCAAGATGACCAATATCCATATGATCAGTTTAAAGATTTAACCAGGATCGTTCGATGAGCATACAAATGTTTCTCGGTGTTTCTCATTTCGGTGTTTCGACACTTCTGTGATGAAGTGTTACGATACTCCGAGTCCCAATCCCTGGTATTTCAGCGTTTTGCATTTCGTCATTTCGACATTTCGCATTTCGTCGTTTCAGCATTTCTTGTGATGAAGTGTTTCAACATTCCAAGTCACGAACCCCAAAATATTCACCAAAAAGGTTTTTCGGCGTTTTCGCATTTCGGCGTTTCGGCATATCGGCATTTCGCATTTCATGATTTCGGCATTTCGGTATTCCGGTGGTGAAGTAAACTAAGAGGGGGAGGGGGGGCGTGAATCAGTTGTATAATTTTTTTTTTTCATTTTATAAGAAGATTACTTATTAATCAATAAATCATGCCTTTAACATTTAACTTGCAGTAATACATTTAACCAACAAATATACAATCACATAAATTAAACAGTGACACAGTGATTTTTCATGAGGAAACCCAACAGGGAAAAACCTCTTCTTCTTATGAATGAAAGGAAAGCTCCAACTCCTCTTTACATTCTTATTTTATCTGAGCTACAACCTAGATGAGGTTGCTACCTCTGTTTCTTCAGCACCTACTGAATGGAAGCTACAACTCCCATATGTACAAGCACCAACTTGTACAAGAGAATTTTACAGTCTCCCCTTGCTCCTCCCTACCACCCCGAAATCATTCTCTGTCACAAAGAACATGCAAACCAACTCTTTATCTTCTCTATCAAAAAATAAGAATTCAAATCAACTTTGCACAATTCATTCTTGACCAGACCACTTAGATTTTCAATCTGTGTATGTGTCTTCCCTTTTCTGTCTTTTCTCTTCATCAAATTTTACAGAGCCATCTATTATCCATAATCCTCTCTACCATTTTTCTTACAACGATCACTTTATATGTCTTCCTGTATCATCATCAGGTACAATCAAACCCTCAAGCTTCAAAGATTCAGTTACAATAACTGAATAAATTCCTTACAGTGATTATTATTGGCCAAGGCATCAAGATGACCAATATCCATATGATCAGTTTAAAGATTTAACCAGGATCGTTCGATGAGCATACAAATGTTTCTCGGCATTTCTCATTTCAGTGTTTCGGCACTTCTGTGATGAAGTGTTTCGATACTCCAAGTCTCGATCCCCGGTATTTCAACATTTTGCATTTCGTCGTTTTGGCATTTCGCATTTCGTCGTTTCGGAATTTATTGTGATGAAGTGTTTCAACATTCCAAGTCACGAACCCCGAAATCTTCACCAAAATGGTTTTTTGGCGTTTTCGCATTTCGGCATTTCGGCATACCGGCATTTCGCATTTCGCGATTTCGACATTTCAGTATTCCTGTGGTGAGGTAAACTGAGAGGGGGGGGGGCGTGAATCAGTTGTATAAATACTTTTTTCATTTTATAAGAAGATTACTTATTAATCAATAAATCATGCCTTTAACATTTAACTTGCAGTAATACATTTAACCAATAAATATACAATCACATAAATTAAATAGTGACACAGTGATTTTTCATGAGGAAACCCAAAAGGGAAAAACCTCTTCTTCTTATGAATGAAAGGAAAGCTCCAACTCCTCTTTACATTCTTATTTTATCTGAGCTACAACCCAGATGAGGTTGCTACCTCTGTTTCTTCAGCACCTACTGAATTGAAGCTACAACTCCCAGATGTACAAGCACCAACTTGTACAGGAGACTTTTACAGTCTCCCCTTGCTCCTCCCTACCACGCTGAAATCATTCTCTATCACAAAGAACCTACAAACCAACTCTTTATCTTCTCTATCAAACAATAAGCATTCAAATCCTCTTTGCACAATTCATTCTTGACCAGACCACTTAGATTTTCAATCTGTGTATGTGTCTTCCCTTTTTTTTCTTTTCTCTTCATCAAATTTTACAGAGCCATCTATTTTCCATAATCCTCTCTACCATTTTTCTTACAACGATCACTTTATATGTCTTCCTGTATCATCAACACGTACAATCGAACCCCAGGATTCAAAGATTTAGTTACAATAACTGAATAACTTCCTTATAGTGATTATTATTGGCCAAGGCATCAAGACGACCAATATCCATATGATCAGTTTAAAGATTTAACCAGCATCGTTCGATGACCATACAAATGTTTCTCAACGTTTCTCATTTTGACGTTTCGGCACTTCTATGATGAAGTGTTTCGATACTCCAAGTCTCGATCCCTGGTATTTTAGTGTTTTGCATTTCGTCGTTTCGACATTTTTCATTTCGCCATTTCACCATTTCTTGTGATGAAGGGTTTCAATATTCCAAGTCACGAACCACGACATCTTCACCAAAAAGGTTTTTTGGCATTTTCGCATTTCGGCGTTTCGTCATATCGGCATTTCGTATTTCGTGATTTCAGCATTTCGGTATTCCGGTGGTGAAGTAAACTAAGAGGGGGGGGTGTGAATCAGTTGTATAATTTTTTTTTTCATTTTTTAAGAAGATTACTTATTAATCAATAAATCATGCCTTTAACATTTAACTTGTAGTAATACATTTAACCAATAAATATACAATCACATAAATTAAACAGTGACACAGTGATTTTTCATGAGGAAACCCAACAGGGAAAAACCTCTTCTTCTTATGAATGAAAGGAAAGATCCAACTCCTCTTTACATTCTTATTTTATCTGAGCTACAACCTAGATGAGGTTGCTACCTCGGTTTCTTGAGCACCTACTGAATGGAAGCTACAACTCCCAGATGTACAAGCACCAACTTGTACAAGAGACTTTTACAGTCTCCCCTTGCTCCTCCCTACCACCCCAAAATCATTCTCTGTCACAAAGAACATGCAAACCAACTCTTTATCTTCTCTATCAAACAATAAGCATTCAAATCCTCTTTGCACAATTCATTCTTGACCAGAACACTTAGATTTTCAATCTGTGTTTGTGTCTTCCCTTTTCTGTCTTTTCTCTTCATCAAATTTTACAGAGCCATCTATTTCCCATAATCCTCTCTACCATTTTTCTTACAACGATCACTTTATATGTCTTCCTGTATCATCATCAGGTACAATCAAACCCTCAAGCTTCAAAGATTTAGTTACAATAACTGAATAACTTCCTTACAGTGATTATTATTGGCCAAGGCATCAAGACGACCAATATCCATATGATCAATTTAAAGATTTAACCAGGATCGTTCGATGAGCATACAAATTTTTCTCGGTGTTTCTCATTTTGGTGTTTCGGCACTTCTGTGATGAAGTGTTACGATACTCCGAGTCCCAATCCCCGGTATTTCAGCGTTTTGCATTTCGGCATTTCGGCATTTCGCATTTCACCATTTCAGCATTTCTTGTGATGAAGTGTTTCAACATTCCAAGTCACGAACCCCAAAATATTCACCAAAAAGGTTTTTCGGCGTTTTCGCATTTCGGCGTTTCGGCATATCGGCATTTCGCATTTCGTGATTTCGGCATTTCAGTATTCCTATGGTGAAGTTTCTTGACGCTCCATGTCACAAACCTTTAAACTCCGAAATGGAGCTTGGTTGCACTAGCTCCTTCCTCGAGTCTTTGTCGATGTGACCATTGGAAATGACCAAGCACTTATCCATAAAGTGCTTTCACGATTTCCCATTTCGGAATTTCGCATTTCAGAACTTCAGGACACCTGTGATGAAGAGTCTCGAGTCTTGACTCCTCCAACTCCCGGTATCCAAAACTCTGAAATGGAGTCAAATAAACAGTCCGGTATTTTGACATTCAGATTTTCGCATTTTGACATTTCGCGAGTTGGAATTCTATCGCATTTCCTTCCTTTGACTTCTGATTTCCGGATATCCACTTTTCTCTGATCCAGTCTTGATCATCGGGACTTCACGTTTCGCGATTTTGCATATCGCGATGTCGAAGGTCTCTCAACTTGCAACCTCTGAATTCTCGAATTCCGAAGGAACTCTTCAGCGAACCACCGTGCAGCTTCAAGTTTGACATTAATGACAAAACTTGTGCAACAACCTGTGCAAATTGACCAATAGTTGTCATTGATGTCAACTCTTAAATAAAGTACGGTAGAGAATTTTGGTAGCACAGAGGTTTGGGTAATGGACCCAAGGTTGTTTCATGTATAATGGTATGTGTTTTAATATATTTCAAGGTAATACTATTCTATATGGATATTACATGTCATTACATTTCCGGTGTGTTGGCATCCAATACAATTTTTTCTATTGCCCTATAAGCTGCCTACACCTACGTCTTCTGAACTTCAAATTGACATCGCATTTTTCAAATAAATGATGTTTTCATTTCTTGCGACAATTTGCAAATGGGTTTCCATTTAGTTTTCACAACTGTAAGCGTGAAAACTCCTCCATCGTTATTTGAATTGTCATGATCTTCTCATTTATATTCTGAAAGGTACTTTTTGTGTGGCTAAATGAATTTTCAAACTTTGCCTATTCTTACTTTGATTGCACAATTTAATTTTATTAAACTGGTAAGGCATTGAGCATGAAAATTTATTGTTTGGGACTTGCCTAGTCATTCGATTGCATAGGGGTCATGGTTTTATTTTGTTTTTATATGATGTGATCCTTATTATTATAAGCTCTTGGCTTATCAATTTTATGAAATCAATTGTCACCATGTTTTAAAACCTTTTATTAGAATGTTGATTATGCAATGGTACATATTTAACTTTTGGTTCGATTTCACATTGAATATTCATGGTTTCAAACAATACATTGGCGCATTGGTATATCATCCACCGTTTGATTTTTGGGTTGGCCGAATAATATGGTTTGAATGTTGTTATGGTTGATTGAACAGCATTGTACTTTGTCATTACTGCTATGCATGGCGGTGGATAATCCCACCACCCTCGCACGTGCACATTAATTTTCTTCCCCTTTCATCGTTCGCAGCTATTAGCCCAAAAGGTTTTGCTCTTGTGTGTTATTGTTTTCAATCCAAACCCTAACCATGTGCTCGCACCATGGCTCCATTCGTAAGGGCTGAACCCAATGGTTGCTAGGCTCTGTTGATGTTTGACAGTGCTTATAGTGACCTTGAGGAATTTGGATGGCTCCCATTCATACAAAAGTTTGATGGTTTTAACCCTTGCGTGGCTCAAAAATTTGCATTAACCTTTGACGGCTGTCGAGCCAAGGTCGGGGATGTCCAATTGGAAATTGACGAGAAATTTCTCAGTTTAGCTACCGGTCTGCCTGCCACTGGACAAAGATGGTCCAAAAATTGCAAAGTGGAAGAGGTCTCGTGGACATTTCTCTTCTAGTCGCGTAAGGTTAGCTCCTACGACAAGGGTTTGCCCGCGAATATGCTCAAGCAACGTTGGCATGACTTGCTGATGATAACCAAGCAGTTTATCATCTGCGAGGGTCGGTATGGGTTTGTTTTCTTATATCACCTTCGTTTACTGATGGTTTTCATGGGCTATGAGCTTAATATGGCTTATTACTTGCATAGGAGTCTGTTTAAAATATCTAAAAGATACAAATGGAACCAGGCCAATAGCAGCCTTTTTCACTTTGGGTTGATTAAAATGATTGTTGTTTAGCGTTACACCGAGACTGTTGGAATGATTTTCTTATTTGCAATAATTTTGAGGATTCGAACCCACCACAGGTTGACAAACTTGTGGTGAGCGAGGGCAAGTCTGTACCCCCGGTACCCTATAGAATTTTGTTACCTAAACCCTTACCCGACTCACCCCCCGACCTATCCCACTCTGCAACCAAGGATGTCGAAACTGTTAAACCCGTGGGCAAGAAACCTAAAGACAAATTGTTGTGGGGTATTCTACCCTACGGAATAACAAGCTAGGGCTTTAAACTTGTACACAGATCATGACCCTTCATAAGCTACTTTTAACCTTCTACCCTGAATCTAAAACCCTTTTCCACAAGCAAACAAGGGAAGAACTAACTAACCTTTTTATCGACGATTGGTGTAGATCCTCTGTTGAGCTTTATCTCCTTGATGTTGCTGCTCCTTCCACAAAGCGATCCTGTAATCAAGACAAAACTATGCATGCATGCTATTGTTCTACTAGAGCATTAGAGATTAAACACAAATCATATAAAACATATAAGACTCGTGTATTTGGGATGGGAAAAGTATCTTTTTTATTGATCTCAATATGAACCAACTTACAATGATTTTTGAGACTGGCCACCATTCCTCGATCCTAATCCTGGGCTCCTCCTCTTCTTTGTCCTCCAACTGCTTTGCTTGAATTCTCCTAAAGCTTGAGGAAAGGCTAAAGGGTTGGGACAAAACGGATTCGACAATTGGGTAGAGTTTCTTTGCTATGATTTTCCTCTTTTGAATAGTACTCATACCCCTTATTTTATAGGCTAGAAGGAGCTAGGGTTTTAGACAAACTCTCGGCCATGCATGGATGGGAATTCTAGTTAACTGACCCAAATCTTTTCGTCCCGGCGGAAACTTTCCTGATTTTTTTCTTTGTTAGGTAAACGCGGGTTGTAGTGGGCTAGCCCGTGTTCCACCGCATGCAGTAGAAGGCCAGCAAGCGTTCCAACGCGCCCAGTGTTAGGTTAGGGTGCGGGTTGCTTGATTTAAGTGGTTTTTCAAGGTTTTATTCAGCATGGCTTTGGCAAGGAAGAGACATGAGTTGGCCTGATGCCAGGTAAGCCTGTGTGGTGCATTTTAGGGTTATAACAGATTCCCCCTAATGTGTGAGGTCAGAAGATCATCTGATGGCCGAAATACATTACCAATTCTTTACCAATCTGTACTGATATGCTGAAACAGTGAGCCCAGGAATCAGGAATCAGGAGGTTCCTTCTGCAAAAAATATCAAATGTCTCACCGAGGCGGGCATACCCATGCTCGAGATAAATCATAACCATGGCTATTGTTGGTCACTATAATTGCCTAATTAATTTTAAACAACCAAGTGAAACATAAATTATCAACCCAGGGAAGTATTTTGTTTCAAAGATAACCACGCATAGTATATGCTCAATTCCAAAAGCAACTTAGTGTTGTAGTAAAGAAATCTATTCTAATTATTCTTGCTTGAATGAAATGAAGCTCTGAATTAAACCACAGGAAAGTAACCTTCCTATTGAAATTCCTTAAAGATCGATCTAAGAATCCTGGATTACATTAAAATAATACTTGCAATGGGAAAGAACATCTATTCTTCAATCAGAGAATAGGACCCTTACTCTCAAACAGAGACTTCAGCATTAACACTCTTTTTATGAAAACAATAATGCAGAAACAATTAACTCTATCTAACATAGAACAAAGCACTTAGTTCCTTTCTGTCTAAGCAGGAGCCTTGGGCTTTACTTCTGTTTTAGCACACTTGTGAAGTTGAGGTCTACAGAGAACAGGGCAGTCTGATTCCTTTCTTTCTGAGTAGGGATCTCTAACCCAGTTTCTGGCTAACACCAAGGAAAGTCTACGGGGAATAGGATGTTTTGGTTCTTTCCTTTCTGAGTAGGAACCCTTAATCCAATCCCTGGCTAACACACTTGCAGAGGTAAAGGAAACCTACAGAAGATAAGGTGTTGTAGTTCCTTTCTGTCTGAGCAGGAACACTTTAACCAAATCCCTAGCTAGCACACTTGCAGAGGTAAAGGAAACCTACAGGAGATAAGGTGTTGTAGTTCCTTTCTGTCTGAGCAGGAACACCTTAACCAAATCCCTGGCTAGCACACTTTCAGAGGTAAAGGAAACCTATAGAAGATAAGGTGTTGTAGTTCCTTTCTGTATGAGCAGGAACACCTTAACCAAATCCCTAGCTAGCACACTCACAGAGGTAAAGGAAACCTACAGAGGTTATGATATTTCGATCCCTTTCTGTCTGAGCAAGGACCTTTAACCAATTCTCTGCTAGCCTCGTAAAATCATCGCACAAGATTGCTGATAAAAAGAATTACAAACTTCATTCAATAACTAAGACAGAGTCAGTAGTGTTTCAGCAGAGCGGATTTCATTAAAACAGTGTTTCAGCAAACGACAGTTAAACAAAACGTAAACGGAAATTATACTAACACACTTCTATCTAATGGGTGAATCTTTTGAAGAAGGTGGGCCCTCCCTTCTCACAAGACTCCCCTGAACGAAAAGCTAGAGAAGGATACTCAAAGTAGTCTTATATTCATCTGTCGAAATATCACATTACAATTTGAAAGAATAGAATGCGTCCTGCTTCTCTGGAGTTGCTTCAATGTATCAAAACTTGGATATCTCGAATGGTGATTTCCTCTGATTTAAAGAGGAAATCCCTTCGATCATTACAATGCATATCTGAATCCTATCCTAAGTTGGATCTTCTTTCTAAATTAGCATAGGATTTCCTAGTCTCACGCAACCGAATGCTATTACAGGAACTGAATAAGATATTGTTGTTACGGCTGGTGTGATAGCTTCTTCTTCGTTGTTGTGGATGATGTTCCAGCATCGCGATTCACGGGTTGTTTCAGCCACGTGAATTGCGCTCTGACTGTTGACCGCTGACTGTGTCGGCTTCCTTGTGTTTCAGCATCATCGGTTCTGGCGGTTTCTCTGTGTTTCAGCATCTGCAACTCTGGACTGTGTACTAGCTCCGTGTTTCAGCATCTTGCGACCTCGAACTGTGTAGCAGCTTCGTGTTTCAGCATCTGCGGCCTCGAACTGTGTAGCAGCTCCGTGTTTCAGCATCAGTTCTGTGTTTCAGCAACGACAGTCTTGGACAGTTTTTTGTTTCAGCAATAGGCCTTGAATGCAAATCTGCAGCTTTGGACACTTATGCATTTCTAATCAATGGTTAAGTATGAGAATGATGTAAAATATTATGCAAAATAGATTAAACATATAGTAATGAGAAGGGACGTTGTATACCTTTGAGATGATCAGATAAAGTGATAGTATGAGTCTAAATGTAGGTGATCAAGAGTATAATGGTGGAAAAAAGTATAGGCAAAAAGGTACATTGTGTGGTCCTAACATCCCCCCCAACTCAAGGTGTTGCATGTCCCCAGGCAACTTACTCTGAATCCGAGTCTGGATACCTACTCTGATCATGTAAGCTACTCAAGCTGTAACTCTGGGAGGTACTGTCTGTCAGCGTTCTGAACCCTCGCACTTCCTCCAATCTTTTCCATGCTGTTGTTTCTGCCTTTTTAGGTAGCTTGTAATTGATTTGATATCTTTCTATTGGCAACCAAAAAATGGGAAAGTAGAACCGGTACCCAATCCAATGCTCATCACACTACCTCATACACTGGATATAACTGGGTACCCTGGAAATTGCGGCTTCTAAGTTGGCAGGACCAAAAGGATTACGTTGTTGCCTCTTTTCTGTGGATTGTTGCCAGAACAGGTTATTGGCCTGTAGGGCAGGAATCTCTATGGCACTAATGATGCGTTCACAATCCTGAATCACTTCCGATTCTAGCTGCTGAACATGTGCAGTCACCCCTGGTTGCTTTAAGAACGCATAATACTGTGCGATGAATGTAGCTGCCCTTTGTGGTTCTGGTCTAATCCAGAGGAGGCGATTATCTTCATTGTTCTGGGCAGCCGAAAAGTCACCTTGCCAAAGGATTTGATTGAGGAGAAAGGAAGTAAAT
>ML784285.1:342484-366578 GCA_009831015.1 Picea engelmannii | reverse complement strand
TGTCCAACATATGGATAATGGTATGAGTTTTTATATATTTGCAGGTAAGACTATTCTATATGGATAGTACATGTCATTCCATTTTTGGTGGTATGTGTAACGTCACATAAATCCTCACTGTTTGAGAGTTATGGCCTTACAAAGTTGGAGGACCCTCATATGTCATCTAGAAACCCCAAAAGGTCAAAGTAGTCAAAGTGGTTTAAGAGATTTTAGAAGGTAAATAATAAACTGAAGTGTTGAGTGTACTATAATTAAAAGTGAATATGAAATAAATTATTTAAATAATAAATTTAATGGAGAAATTAGAAGTGGGTTAACCCTAAAATAAGGAAAGTAGGCAAAGTGACCTAGAAGATGCTTCTAAGGAAGCTACTTGAAGAGTATAAATAAGAGGCAAGACTCTCTCATTTTACATCACACTTGAGAATATAGAATATCTATAGGTGACTGTGGTAACCAAAGGATATATAAGACAAATTTCAGAGGGAAGGTGAAGTAAAGAAGGCCAAAGTTCAAGGGAGGATAAATTCTTTTGATGATGCTTTCTAAGGTATGTTATTTACAGGTCATCTCACCATTTTCACCATAACAGTTTTTCTAGAATGATTCATACCATGAAATTGATAGACCATTGAGTAAACATATCCAAGTATATGTGGTAAAAATTTCATCTTGTGGGTTGTTGTATTTTTGGAGTTACACGTCGTGGAAAATAGGGTTTGTGGCTAGTCCTGAAACTAGTCTAAAATAGATGTTTTGAGTAAAAACATCATAACTTCTTCATAACAAATCTACATTCAATAAGACCAAATGTGTCAATTAGAGTATAGTCTATAGTATTCTATGTAAAATTTTCATATCCATACAAATATTCCGTGCGGGGCATGCTCTACAAGGTCGCTCTCTAGAATAAGCCATAATTCAACAAGGTATGCCATTGTTTCTATAACTCCTTTTCTGACAGGTTCCAAGTAGTGAAACTTGGAGGAATTGCATAAAACACATTGAATAACATTGTGTACTATTTTCAAATCTTTATTCATTACAGGTACATAGTTATGATTATTGCAAGTTAGGGTTGTTGACTAATCCAAAACTAGTCATGTGAGACTAAAGTAAAGTTTGATGAAAATGCCAGTCTCTTGTTGTTAAAGTTAAGGAAGTTTTGTAGGTTGAGGCACAATTTGGTGCATGGTTGAGGAACTTGTTTATGGTATAGGTTTATTACAGATTGTTTGGTACAAGTTGGTGCATGGTTGATGCACTTGTTTATGGTACAGGTTGAGGTACAGGTAGATGCATGGTTGATGCATGGTTCAGGTTATTGGTACAGGTTGGCTATAGGTCAGTGGTACAGGTTGGTATAGTTTTATAGTGGTATATATCACAGTGATAGTGTGACTGTGGTTCCATTATTCTACTTATACATCAGGGCGGTTGGACGGGGCAAGGACAAGTGGTTGTAGCCACCTTTTGGTTGTAGTTGGAAAACATAGGGGGTTGTAGCCTCCTTCTGGTTGCAGCCAGAGAATTGGGGATTTGGAGCTTCCCTCAGGTTGTAGACTGAGAAACTAGGGGGTAGAGCCTCCTTCCAGTTGTAGCTGGAAAACAAAGAAAGTTGGTGATTCCAATGAATGTAATTCTTCCAGACATATAAGAAAAAGCATTATGTGGTTTTCTCTTGCTTTGGGTTTCCATGTAAAACACTGGTGTATTGTGTATGTGTATGATTGTTCATTTGTTCATTGCTTATTTACTCTGTAGTTATTAGATGATAATTCTACATTGATATAAAACTTGGATTATATGGTTAAAAATAATATTATTTCTCTATCATTGATTCACCCCCCCTCTCAGTAATCCAACAAGACCAACATCTACTACAAATTGAAGAAGCTTCAACAATGGTACATGGAATCAAGGGAAATAAAATTATGCAACAACCAGACACCAAGGATCAAGATAAAAAATAATTGAATGGACAGATCATCATCAATTTAATGAAGAAAGAAGGAACATAAGAAAATCATATTACTTGGTCTCATCACATGTGAAATCTTTCATTGCAAAACTTTGAGGACAAATCTTTTTGAAGGAGGGTACTATGTTATGACCCAATGGGGGCATATATGGGGTTAAATACATATGATATGACCCCAAGGGGAGGCATATATAGGGCTAAATGTACATGTCATGTGTAAACATATATGTAATAGGGTCGCCCTAATACTAAAGGGGCCTCATGTGTAGTGTGTCAATAGGTATATATAGGTATCATGTATTCATTATTGGAGACATGTGAATGGTGATGTATGAATGTATTTGGTTATGTAGAGGAGGTTCTCCTATTCTTTAAAGAGTTATTATGGAACTTGTCTATCTTGGAGTTTTGCTCCATGCTGACATTCTATACATGGTGTGTACTTCTATTTTTTTTTTACATTTTAAGAATTTGGTACATTGCAATAGTGGCCCAAAATGATTTATCCATGCATATGGAATACACTCAACTACTAGTCTGGGTGCTTGACAAGAAAATGGCCATCATGGTAGCCATGAGAGGTATTAACTTTAACACCCTTGATGAGGACACCCCCTAGGTTCCTCGGGATGATCCTCCTTCTTCCTCTATTTAATCTTTCAATGTTATTCTTCCTAAATTCTAATAGTCTGTACAATTTTAGCAATCTTGCTGCAAGTCCACATATAGGAGATAGAATCATCACCAGTAGTAAAGATAATCTTTTTGACAATACTTGTATAAAGGATAACTTTCTATTTTTTGGTGTATACTGGGTAGTAATCTAGATGAAGCAATTGTTTTTTTGTTGGGACGGTTTCCCAAGCGGTAGGCCTACAAAAAACCACCTGTAATTTTTCCCTCTTATTTTAATATAACTTTGTTAGATTATAAAAAAAAAACAAGCATAAGGTGGTCTCCCAATTTTCTTCAATAATCAGTATTTTAGTTCAACATATAGCCACTTTAGAAGTGGAATGTAGCATGCTAAGAAATATAGTTATAAATATTAGCAAGGGAGCGTAGTCAGGGATATCAAATCAAAGAATGTTATTCAACTTAGCCAATGGGGAAGTGAAAGAAGAGGACATTGTGCATTATCTAGTTGGATACATGGAGATTAGACTACAAGGTTGGGTTCTTTCAAATGTTGTATTGGATGAGGATATTAGTCAACATGTCTTTCACTAAGTGAATGTTTTCTATTGTCATTAGTATTATATGATTCTCTTATAGAATCTATAGTAGTAAGAAACATCAATTTTTTTTCCCAAATATATATGCAAAATTTGTATTAGGCACGTTGTGAATTACATACTCTTTTTAAATTTTGGACATGTAGTATATGTAACTATGTTATTAGCTAGACTACAAGTTTTATTTTATAATTAAATTCTCCTATTTTCAATTAAAAAAAAACATATTAATCATCCAAGGGCTGGCACGCGTGGGGGGATTTTACCAGATCTCGAGGGAAAAATGGAACTCACTTTTTATTGGGGACTAGGAACATCCACAAATAACCAAGTGGAATCATATGCTCTTCTTCAAGGCCTCTTCCTTGCTAAGTAATACAACACAAAATATTTGATCCCGATGGGGACTCAAGTGTCTTTGTCAAATTGATGGTTTTGATCTCAACATTGATAGATAATAAGCTAGTTTCAATCATCGCATGAATCAACAAAGTTGTTGGTTCTATAACTAGGGTCTCATTCTATCAAGTTTTGTGAGAACATACTCTTAGGGTGATCAGTTAGCCAATGAAGTCACCTCTCTCTTTCAAGGGGTCATGGAGAAAAATGGGGGCATTTTATTTTTTTCACCCCCAAAATATTCAAACTTCGAATTCAAGCCACATTGCATCATCCCTAATCAACACATGTTTCAACAAATCACATATCATTTTTTAGGTGCGAGGATAGAATATGCAATGATGCGACCTCGTCTTAGCTGCATGCAAGAATTAAACGCCGTCTTGTATTTTCTTTCCTTCTCTATCATTTCTCATTTGTGAGGCGAGAAAATGGATTAGGATTGGGATGACGTTTGATGCACCTTTGGAATATTTAATCATAATCTCACCCTTGGTAAGAGCTCCTTCGATTCTTTGTATGTCATTGTGTTTTTATCTAGGATATATATATGGCTAAGAACATACTCACAAGTTGATCAGTTAGGCAATGAAGCCACCTCTCTCTTGCAAGGGATCATGGAGAAAAATGGGGGGCATTTTGTTTGTTTCATCCCCTAAGTCTTCAAACTTTGAATTCAAGCCACATTGCATCCTCATTAATCAAAACATGTTTCAACAACTCACATATCATTTTTCAAGTGCGAGAATGGGATATGTAAAGATGCAACCTCATATCAACGACATGCAAGAATTAAACATCATCCTGTCTTTTTGTTGGCACAAGGGAAGACCCAGGGTTCAACTCTAACAGTACACCAAAAAACCCTAACTATTGGCCCTTACAGAAACACCTGTGAAGCAGACGAAGTCTCACCTGAAGTAGCAATAGGAGGGTTTCAGGACACAAGTGTCTACAACCAGAGGAGATGTAAGATGATTCTAGAACAACAACACAAAATAACCTAGATATTCTTAACAATATTATGCTTAACTTCACAAAGTAGGTTATATCTTCTTATCTTCAACATGAAACATAACAGTGCAATAACAGTATAAAAGGAAGTAAATAACAAATAATCAACCACATAGAACAACAAGATTTTATGTGGTTCACCCTCTCCCTAGGGATACGTCCACAGAACTGTGTTTATTGATAGAATAGATGAAAATATACAGTTCTATCTGTGCAATTAGTTGTAGATCCTTCTCTCTCTTCCTCTTTATTTCCTCTCCCTACACACCCAACTACAGGGTCAATCTTTGCACTCAGCTAAAGACCCAAAATTCAAGAATACACTAAAATAGAACACTTTTACATCTCAATATCACTATCACTCTCTTTCCTCAACTCTTCTAGACCTCTATTTATACATTCCATGACTCTTATAAAACCCTATACCGAATCCTAGGTGCCAAAACCCTAGGTCCACATAACCCACATTTTAAGGACTTCATCGACTTGTTCTTCCTTCTTCTCCATGAGGTGATCCAAAGAACCCATTAGTATCTTCTTCCACATGCTGACTTGTCCACAATTCTATCTTCTTTGCTACTTTGTCTTCCTTGATCTTCTCTTTCAATGGCTTGCTTTGCTTTACTTCATTCCTTCTTTTCTACTTTTTTAACCACTTCGACCCTTCCTCGGTTTGTGTGTCTTTCGCATACTTCATACTTTGTCTTTATTCTTCCTTAATCTTCACTTTATTCCTTAATACATGACCAAGGGGCAATAGGCCCCCAACACTCACATGTGACTCATCCCGAGTCACTGCAGGGTTGAGCCTTTTGTATTACTTCGACTGCACACTGCATGAAGTAGTCTGTTCTTTTTGCTATGTCCCTTTCTACCATGTGTAGACTGTTTTTTCTGTGTCTGGTACCCAATTTCAACTGCACCTGGTACCTAGACCCTTCTTCCTTTTCTTTTACTAAGAGTTGTGAGGCAATTGGTTGTCTCAATACAGCTTCAACAGGATCCCATTTACTAAACCATCCTTCCATTATCCATTAAGAGTCTTCAACTACGCAGCTCCACCTTCTGTAACATAGACAACCCCGAATGGTCCAAGCCAATGTGTCCTGAACTTCCCTAGATGCTTCATGAACTTGTTGTAATATAAAGTACCAAATCTCCTTGTTTAAATGTTTTCTTCTTGATGTGTCTATCATGGTAAGCCTTTTCTCATTCTTTTTGTACCTACTAATGAAATCCTGCAATGAACCTATCTTCCTCTAGTTCCATCAAATCTGTGAGCCTGTCTTGAAAAACGTTGGTGCCATCCATACCTATAAATGCTACAATTCTTAAACTAGGAACCAAATATTCCATAGGTACCACTACTTCCAGGCCATAAACTAACGTGAAGGGAGTTTGCATTGTTAAATTTTTGCAAGTAGTTCGATAAGCCCATAACACTGCTAGAATTATTAAATCCCAATCATCTCTGTTAAGATAGCAAATCTTAGTCAGCTCTATTTCCAAAATATTATTAAAAGCTTCGACTGTACCATTCACTTGTGGATGGTATGGTGTGATCTTCTGATGGTTAATGAAGTGTGTGCCTTGATCACTCATAAGGATCTTCGGGCATCTAAATCTTGTTATCATATCATCAAAGATGAACCATTTAGTTGTATTTTCACTACAGTCTTTAACTTCTTTTTCTTCTGCCCATCTAGTCAAATACTCTGTAGCAGTGATGATATATCGAGCTCCTATGTGCTTTCCTGGTGGGTTGATAGGTCCCACAAAGTCAATAACCCATTTCTCAAATGTCTGTAAAGTTATCTGAGGTGATAAAGGAATATCATCCCATCTATAAGGCTTCCCTACTCTTTGACATACATTGTAGGCTCTATAGTATTCCTTAGCATCCTTATGTAAAGTGGGCCACCAGAGGCCAACTCTGAGAACCTTCTGCACTGTTTCTTTCCCTGCATAATGTCTTTTTGTTATGCCTCCATGTGATTCTGAGAGAAGCAATGGTATTTATGACTCCATAACACATCTTAAGATCTCATCTAGTCCCATCTTATATAATTGTCCAACTATAAGTTGAAAATATGCAGCGCGGACTACCAACTGTTTCTTCTGAATAACTGTATGCTTGCGAGGTGCAATTCCTGTGGACAGGAACTGAACTATCTCGATGAAGTGATCATCGACTTTTCGTATGGACAACAATTGTGCATCTAGTAGTGTATCATCCAAACCAGTAGGTTCCTCTCCATGTTCTAACCTAGATAAGTGTTCAAGTCCCTTATTCATTCTCCCTGGCTTGACCACAATGTCAAAGTCATATTCCTGGAATAATAATATCCATCTGCATATTATTCACCCCAACACTAGCTTGTTGACTAAGTAATTTAATGCAGAATGATCAGTAAACATCTTAAAATGTCCTCCCAACAAGTAGTGTATAAACTTATGCAACACATATACCACAGCTAAGCCTTATCTTTTAGTGGTAGTATAATTTATTTCAAATGTAGAAATATTCCTTCTAGCAAAGGCTATAGGGTGGTCAATATCTCCTGAACCTGGTTGTGTTAAAACTGCTCCTAATGCAATGGATGAAGCATCGACATGAACATGGAATTCCTTACTCCAATCTGGAAAAACCAAAATAGGCGTAGTGACCATTTTCTGCTTTAATGTGTTGAAGCTCTACTGGCATTCCTCTGTCCATTGAAACTTACTATCTTTCTTTAATAGCTTCTCCATAGGTGTTGTTATATGTGTGTAACCCTTAATAAACTTTAGGCAGTGTCCCGTGTGTCCCAATACAGTTCCAAACTATCTAACCGAAGTAGGAGGAGGTAGATCAAGAATGATAGCAATCTTGGAAGGATCTACCAACAACCCCTTCTTACACACAATGTGTCCTAACAACACTCCAAAAGGTGAAAATAAAATACATTGTTTCAAGTTCAGGGAAATATGACGTTTCCTGCACTTATCCAACATTAGTCTCAAACATTCAATATGATTTTTCAATAGACTAAAAATGGTCCAGTCATCAAAGTATGCCTCCAAAAACTTATGTAAAAATTCCTTAAATGCTTCGACCACCACCCTGGAAAAGATGGCTAGTGCATTCTTCAAACCAAAAGGAATCACAGTGTACTGAAAAAAAACCCATTCTATTGCAAATGTAGTCTTATGTCTGTCCTCCTTAGAAATTTTGATCTGGTGATAGCCTGAAAATCCATCTGTCAATGAATAAACTTCTTGTCCTCCTACATTATATAGAACTTCATTAGTAAAAGGTGTAGGAAATGGATCATGTAAACATGCATCATTTAATTTCCTTAGATCTACACATATTCTGATTTCTCTTGACTTTTTATCCTGGACCACCATAGGGTTGATCCATTCAGATTCTTCAACTGGTTCTATAATTCCTGCTTCCATCATTCTATCTAATTCAATCTTAACTTTCTGCTTGTACTTGGGATTCAGTCTGTAAGTCCTCTGCTTGACAGGCCTTGCATCTGCTTTAAAAGGAATATTCATTTCTCCCATAGGCCTTTTAATGCCCTTCATGTCTGTGAACTTGGTTGGAAACAAGTCCTGATACTCATGCAATAGTTTTGTAATCTTACTAATAGTACAACCATCCCAATAGTCTCCAACATTTGCCAACTTAGGTGCTTGCTCTGTTCCAACATTAACCTTCTTAATTTTAATAGGCTTCCCAACAAAAGGTAATTCAATCCTTGTCCCTTCTATATCTCTTTTTCCTTCAGTTTCCTAAATGTTCACATTCCTAGGGTTATCATCCTCATCAACATTAATATTATAACAACCTTGTAACTGTTGAAGAGGCACAGTCCATTCATCTTCTTCTTGCTCAAGAGGGGGGTTAGGTGCTTCCTCAAATACCTTCTATATTACAATTTGTAAAGCCTGATCTATTGTGGGGTATTGACTTTCAAATAGGAACATAGCTATAAATTTCTGGGTCATACCATACCAATCTATAGTGACTACGTGTAGTTCTTCTTGAAGATACTAGTTGATAGGTGTAGTATATAAGGTGTTAATGAACTTATGTACCCACTATTCTTTAGGAATGTTGCTCTAGGCTTCCTCACAACTTCGCACATGGTTATGAGGACAACTCTGACCTATGTATCGAACTTCACAACCTTCATTTTGGTTTGAAAAGCACATTGTAAAAAATGTGTGACATTGTACCCACTCCACAATGTTCTTATTGTGTGCTTTCCACCATCTAGATGACATTGCTTTCAAGGCTTTATCTAGTGCCAACAACCTCTTTTGTACAGGTACAATTCCTTCAAATTCAAATAGAAATGTCTCTAAATTATTCAAGCCATAAAATGTAGGAATATTACTTACTTTTGTGCCAATCCAATAAAATGCCTTAGTCAATCTGGCACAACTCCACGTAGAGACTTCATACATTCTGTTCTGCCAATTTTCCAATGCTTCTTCTGAATCTGACGAGCATGCACTTTCACTTTGCCAACATAGATTTCCATCTGTTGTAGGATTAATATAATCACGTTGTCCTGCTGCCAGTTTATAGATGTTCTCTAGCTCATAGGTGTGGTCTTCTTATCTTATAGGTTATGTGTATATTTGACCTTGATCGTGATCAAGAGTTGTAATGACCCTAAGGCCATCACCTTCAAATGCCATTTTTCTCTTTTTCAGGTCAACAATAGTCAAATTGTTGAAATCCCAATCAATACCCAACAACACAGGATAGGGACAACTATAATCAACAATCTTGATCACTTTGAAGTCTGCAAATGTCCTCACTCCGTCAATGTCAACATGGACATGCTCTAGTATTCCAAAGGGGCTCACCGCCTGCTGATTAGCCATCCTGGGCCTAATAGGAGAGTAAATCAATTTAGGTTTTCCCATCAATTCCCAAGTCTGCTTCGTCATAACATTTACTTCTGATCCCAGGTCAAGGACCAAATAGTCTACATTGTAGTCCCCAATCTGAGCACTAAGGTGCAGTTCCTCGCTTGTCCTCCTTTTTCTAGATACTTGATTCACATCTCTACTCAACAGATGATATACTCTTCCAATTTCATATTGTGTTATCAGGTGTTGTAGTTCCTGCACAACTCTTTCATCTTTAATCAACTCAATACAAGTATGCAATAAGTCCACAAGTTTTCTTACCTCTTTTCCTTGTCTAGGTGGGGAAGACTGATCAAATGCTAGAGGCATTTCACATTCCCTTACTTTTGGTTGTGCCCGAGATGAGGAAGCCTGTTCACCTACAAATTCTCTTCTTGCTTCTTCAAAAGTATTATTTTCTTTCCTCAGATGAAACAATGGCGCCTTCTCTGAATCTCTTATGATCCCTGATCCATCTGTAGTATTTTTTGGAGTCACCCTATATTCTCCTGTGACAATGCCTCCTCTAGTAATAACAACGACTCTGGGTTCCTCACCGTGGGGTTCAACTGATATTAGTTGGATTTGTTGGTTTCCACCTCGTCTTTCCTGAACTTTAGCCAACAATACTGGATAGTCTTCAATGACATGGTCAAATGAATTACAGTAGTTGCAAGTAGTACAAGGTTTCTGACAATCCCTTGCCAAGTGGCTTGGCTAGGCACAGTTATAGAAAATAATATGACCTCAACCTCGACCCATGCCTCCTCCCCATCCTCTTCCTCTAAACCCACCGTGAGGGTTGAAGTTTCCTCTTCCCGGGGAATTGAACTGGGCAACATTCCCTTCTAGCTGTAATTCTCCTTGAATTCTATATGCATCCCTTGACCTTTCATGCATGAGGTCATAAGCCCTACAGTCCTTCGCATCATGCCCAACATAATTACAGAATGTACAATAAAGATTGGTGGGTGTCTGGACATATTTCTGCATATAATAGCATTCACCAGGGTGATGTCGATTTCTACATACCTTGCACCATGGTAAAGTAGCCTGCTTCAAAGGGCTCAAAGCTCCAGAGGCCAAGTATTCACTAAATAAAGGACAATGCTCTTTTTCATGGCCCTCTGTTTTACATATGATACACCAGATGTCTTATCTTTTCTCTTTTCCTTTATCCTTCTTCATGTCTTCAACCTATAAAGATAAACTAGTTAATTGATTCAAAATCTGACTCATACCTGGACCAAATTCTCCTACAGGGGCTGCTTCTAGTTTCATGGCAATCTCTAATGCTTCAGTCTGCAAAGTGACCTTCTGTTGCATCAAAGGAACTCTAATGTGTGGAAGAAGGCCAATGATGAACCATTCCTTATGTTGTTCATCTAGAATCTGAAAACTTAAATGGCTTGTCAAGGTCTTAAACCTCTAATCAAATTCCCAAACAGGTTCATTCACCTTCTGCTTGATTTCCTTCAACTTTGTAATACACTGCAACTCTGACTTAGGCTTCTTGAACTCTGCACTCAACACAGTCTTAATGTCATTCAATGGTTTAGGTTGTACAAATCCTATGACAAACTTCATATACCAGCTTAGTGCACAATCCCTCAAGGTCTTACTAAATTGAGCTCTCTTAACAACTTCATCGATGACTTGCTTAATGCTCCATACAACTTCACATAAGAACCATTGATGGTCAGGATCTTCAGATCCATCTCCTATGAAAATAGTTAACCTCATTTCATCCGCCATTGATTTTCCTTGGTTTCTCAACTGAGTCAGTACTAAACTGCTTGTGACAGTACTTTGAGTGCTCTGATTACTCTGGTTACTCTGGTTATTTGGTGCTGCTAAAAAAAACATGAGGAGTAGAAATACTTACTTCGATAGTAGGCGTAGTACCTGAAGTTTTTGGTTCTTCTCGACGAGGTTCTTTAGTCTCTATTTCCTCTACCCTTGCAAACTTTGAATACTCTTCGTCTGATAGCTGTGCTTCTTCTCCACTTTATAATCCTTCATCTTTTGCTAATGGCCCGTAACTCTTTTTAAACAGGTTCACAAGAGGAACCTTTCTGAATGATCTCCCACTATGCGTGTGTCTAACTTCTGTGTCACTGTCACTGTCTGAATTCCTGAACATTAGCTTTAAAATCTAATTGATTATTGTATCTTCAATATATTCTTCTCATGCAATAACATCTTAATCTTCAACTTCAAAAAGTATAGAAACTTTCCTCTAAGTCCCTTGAAGAAATACCTCTCTGCTTGACTATATGATTCCACTCTATCAATAGCAAATTCAATAATGTACCCTCCAATAGTGTTGTCAAACCAGAGATCCATTTCCCTTGATACAACGTTATCAACTTTCTTGAATTTCTTGATCAATGCCAATGTCCAAACCACAAGTGGTCTAGATCTGATTTCAAACTGAGTGTATGCTAGTCTGGCTAACCACTCATATAACTCCTGATAAACTCCTGCAAAGAAAATCTCATGCACATCAGTAAAGATGTACCTTCCCAACCAGTCTTATGTACTAATGCTAGGGTTCTTGTTCTGATCTTCGGCGAAGTCCCTTTCTTGTTCTTCTATCCACTTCTGAATTTCTGTCTTCGATGGAAACCACCTTGATATTCCCTCAAGAAGATCCTGGTCTCAACAATGGAACCATTTGTTGTCACAAGGGCAGACCCAGGGTTCAACTCTAACAATGCACCAACAAACCCTAACTACTGGCCCTTATAGCAACACCTGTGAAGCAGATGAAGTCTCACCCAAAGTAGCCATATGAGGGTTGAAGGACACGGGTTTCTACAACCAGAGGAGATGTAAGATGATTCCAGAACAACAATGCAAAATAACCTAGAGATTCTTAACAGTATTATGCTTAACTTTGTGAAGTAGGTTATATCTTCTTATATTCAATAGGAAACATAACAATGCAATAACAGTATAAAAGGAAGTAAATAACAAAGAATCAACCACATAGAACAACAATATTTTACGTGGTTCACCCTCTCCCTAGGGCTACATCCATAGAACTGTGTTTATTGATAGAATAGATGAAAATATATAGTTCTATCTGCACATTTAGTTGCAGATCCTTCTCTCTCTTCCTCTTTATTTCCTCTCCCTACGCACCCAGTTGCAGGGTCAATCTTCGCACTTAGCCAAAGACCCAAAACACAAGAATACACTAAAATATAACACTTTTACATCTCGATATCACTACCACTCTCTTTCCTCAACTCTTCTAGACCTCTATTTATACATTCCATGACTCTTAGAAAACTCTAGAACGAAGCCCAGGTGCCAAAACCCTAGGTCCACATAACCCGCATTTTAAGGACTTCACCGTCTTGCTTTTCCTTCTTCTCCGCGAGGTGCTCCAAAGCACCCATTAGTATCTTCTTCCGCCTGCTGACTTGTCCACGATTCTATCTTCTTTGTTGCTTTGTCTTCCTTGATCTTCTCTTTCAACGACTTGCTTTCCTTTACTTCGTTCCTTCTTTTATGCCTTTTTAACCACTTTGACCCTTTCTCGGTTTATGTGCCTTCCGCATACTTCATACTTTGTCTTTCTTCTTCCTTAATATTCGCTTTCTTCCTTAATACATGACAAAGGGCCAACACTTTTCTTTCCTTCTCTATGATTTCTCATTGGCGTGTTGGGAAAATGGATTAGGCTTGGGATGAAGTTTGATGCGGCTTTGGAATATTTAAACATAATCTCACCCCTTGGTAAGAGCTCCTTCAATTCTTTAATTAGTGTATAGGGAATTTGGTTCATGGGTCTTAGCTCTTGGGTATTTTCAATGGATAATGGTTTTTTGTGTGTTGGATTGCATTCAGGCTTCACTATCTGGAAGCATGGTTACTGGTTTTGATGTACAGAGTTACTTATGATGATAAATACTTTTGCATCATCACACATAATTTTGAAAAATATAAATAACAATAATAATAATAATCTAATTTTAAGATCACGACCAAACCAAACACCAAATTGATGAATAATACCCCTTATTTATGGAACAAAAACCCCTCCACAACTAGTTATTGAAAAAACAAACAAATAACAAATCCAAAAAAATAAGTAATAAAATATTCCCTTTTTGATCTCTCGTAGCACCTTCACTTTCCCACATTCAACATTCAACTTACACCCATATTTTAGAATATTATGCCAAATGAGGTCTCATGCTTCAAGGTCGATGGGGCCGTCTTAAAAAAGACGTGTTCATAAATAATAAAATAGGGAGAGAGATTATTTGACAATGGTATATATGAAAAAGTTTACAAACGAATCCATTAAATAAAATAATTCATATACGAATTTGACTCCTTGAACATTAAATATGAGTATTCGTTTTCTTTAAAATTGTTAAATTATTATTTTTAAATAATACAACTTTTGTTTATTTAATATTTTCAGTTTATTTTTTTAAATAATATTTTTTCTTAAATGGTTTAATATTTATAGTTGATAGTTGGAATGAAATATCTTTATCATAATAATCTAAATTCAATTTTCAAATGCGATGATGTCATTTTTGACATAATGATGATGATAATGATTAATGTCCATGAAAATTGAATTGGTCTATCGAACTTTAAAAAAGTAAGTGATTACTTGCGATTCTTTAAAATTTTATTTCTATACTTAAAAAATATTAAAATAAACTTTCCAAAATCACCATAAAAAATTGTAATTCATAACTCTTTGTAAATTAAAATTTGTTTTTATTTTTATTTTTAAAACATATAATACACCTTTCACTTAGTTATATTTTACATAGCCAATAAATTTTTGTCTTTATCTAATAATATAATAATATGTGTGATTTGAGTAGAGTCATAAGTATTTGGAACATGGCCTTACACATGTCAAAAAGTGCATATCCCTAATGTTGGTCTCGTCTAACCAAACCACCCTTGTATCTTAATTTATTTTCTTTTACTTAGTGAAGATGTAAAACCTTTGGTAGATTTTTGTCGTCATTAATGGACAAGGTTGAGGTGTAATGCCCTTGTAGGATCCGAGACAACACCTCAAAACCTCAATAGTATTTGGCGCATAAAACATTATGCATGCCATGTTTTGAAGCTTGTGTTCACATATTATAATAGCTCCACATAAACACACCTTAACAATTTTGTTTACACACATCTAAACAACTCAATTCACACACACCTCAAGAACGTTGCTTGCACACAATTCAAAAATGCCATACATACACACTTCACCAACTTTGCACATGCACATTTTAGCATTTTATACATACTCCTACAATTAAGAATGCAAGTTGTTGCAAATATTCTTAAATAAAACTAACACTTGTGTGTCAACATATGTATATTGATAACAAGGTTATTAGGTAGCATATATCTGTCGAATATAATAATGAAAGTATTGTTTAAGGAGATAGGGAGAGAAGGAGTAGGCATGAAATGACTAGATGGCAGAAATATTTATTACATTTACATTGGGGGAAGTGAAAACAACAATAAGACTTCAAAGTTTTTGGCCAATAAGATATCAGATAAATGAGATTTAAAATTTAAAATTAATCATTATTTTTTAAAACTTTAGATAAAGGGGTGTATATTTTATGGTCAACCATGAACTAATAGAAAATCAAACCTAACTCAACACTATATACCATGCCTATCGACATGTATAATAATATACAAGTACAAACAATATAACTAAATTACTTTAAAAATAGATAAATATTCTTATCATTAAAATAAATATTGTATATATAATATAAAACATGAACTAAATAGTCATTATTTTTTCTTTTCATATATATATAATTCACAATAATATACATATTATTATATTTCAAATTATTTTATATACATATTATTCATTACATATATTATTTATTTTTTCATGTATGTATTCATAATGTGTTTAGTGAATTTATTTAATTTATATTTTAAAATTAAATCAATTCATATATGCATGTTTTTTACACTCAATTATTTAAAAAATAAATATCAATAATAAATTATATTAAAAGAAACCATGTATATATTATGATTTAACCTTCTATTATTGTTATAATTAACTAATAAATAAATTATGTAAAGTCAAGAAACATAATTCAATACTAATTATTTAAAAAATAAATATCAATAATAAATTATTTAAAAAATAAATATCAATAATAAATTATATTAAAAGAAACCATGTATATATTATGATTTAACATTCTATTATTGTTATAATTAACCAATAAATAACTTATGTAAAGTCAAGAAACATAATTCAATACTAAAGATTGTGATATGTGAATTCATATCATATCAAGAGACTAATTAATAATAAGTAAATAATGTAAAATAAAAAAGAAGCTAATGACATGTAACACATTCACACGTGGTTGCTAAAAAAAAAATCAATACATATATTTGTACATTTCCCAATAAATGGGACAACATATCACATTCACACGTGGTTGTTAAAAAAATCAATACATATATTTGTACATTTAGCAATAAATGGGACAACATATCTTTCTTGGGTCAACATATCTATTTAGGCCCACACCAAAACACAAGTTGAACCATATACAAAATGTACATGGGAAAACATATCTACTTAGGTTCACACAATATGTTGAACATATTTTAAGTAGAAAATAGCATCTTGGTGAGGAGAAACACAACTTGCATATGATGTAAGTCATCCCTGACAAAACAACCATATGAGATGTCAAAAGCATTTAGAAATAAAACCATGACAAGTTGAACTCCCTCCAACAATGAAGTGCAAGGATATATATATATATATATATATATATATATATATATATATATATATATATATTAATTAGTATTTAATAGTGGTTATAAATGTTTTAGAGGTTAATCATTGGCCATACGGTATGGAATTAATACTTAAATACATAAAGAAGATTGATGGTAGATATAAAAACACGACCATTGGAAGATACTAAAGATATATTCTTTGGATTTTTAGGAGGTATAGGGATAGCAATTTTATCTTTAAAAAATATTAAAGTTATAATAATAAAGATGGAATAATATCAAATCTTTTTGGAGCAATGTTATACTAGTGTGTGAGAGGAGGCTTTTTCATAGATGATATGATTTGCATCATACTCTATTGGCGAAATTGTGAATTTGTCATATATATAAATTAAATTATTGATTAAAATATATGTATATTTTAAATTTATGATTTTTTTAAATTTAAAATTTTTGAAATGATTAAATTTGTTTCCAATTTAGATAAAGGAATATTTTTTTAAGCAAGTTAAAATTTGCTTATTTTTTATATAAATTAAATTATTGATTAAAATATATGTATATTTTAAATTTATGATTTTTTTCAATTTTAAATTTTTGAAATGATTAAATTTGTTTCCAATTTAGATAAAGGATTTTTTTTTAAGCAAGTTAAAATTTGCTTTATTTTCTATATTTTAAGTTTTGTTGTCTTTTAAAAAAATGACATAAGATATATAAATAATTTAAAAAATGAGGTTTGTTAAAAGTGATTTGATGTAGTTGAATCTTTTTAGTATAATTGGTTTTGAAGGGTTTTGTTTTGTAAGGTGATCTAATTTCGATATTTTATGGTAATTGGGAGGAGACACCTAAAATCCTAAGGGTTAGTCTGGTCCAGGCCAAGTGTGATCCTTGAGTGATTTTGACGACTTAGATGCCCCTGTGTCATAGTTTCTTAGACCACATGCTAGTCTCGCAAATCACATACTCACTAACAAAAAAAAAGTGACTTGTTGTAATATTTACTTTTTAAAAGTGTTCTATTTTGTAACAAGTGTTTGCAATTTATCTTCATGAAAAACCACAACATAGTTTAAATGTAGATGTTTCAAACCCATGGCTAGGTTCATCATAAAGATGGTAAAAGACCGAAAAAAAGAGAGGGGATCATCATCAATTCATATTGCAAATAATGCAAAAAAAAAGTAATGAATACAAGTCATTTGAGATTGTTGTAAATACTAGATGACTATTAAGTTATGGGCACAAATTAATTAATATTCAAGTTATTTATGTTAACATTATTATAATAGAGTTATTATAATTTTATAATACTTAACACTATTATTTAATTTTGGTGCAAATTAATTAATATTCAAGTTATTTATGTTAATACTTTTTTTTTTCCTGATGGAAGAAATTGGGGAAACTCTCCAATACTTCCCCACATTTCATGGATGGTAAACCGGTGGGGACATCAAGTGAGGCTTAACAATCTCATCAAAGAACAACAATAGTTGACCAGGGATTTGACCCCAAGACCTCATTCAAAATAACCACAACACTCAACCACTTGAGCTAACCCACCAAGCTATTTATGTTAATACTGTTATAGTAAAATTATTATAATTTTTATTATAATTTTATATTACCTATCACTATTATTTAATTTTATATGATGATGATGATGATGATGATTAACGTCCATTGAGACCGAATTGGTTTATCAAATCGTAAGGGATTGCTTGCAATTCTTTAAAATTTTGTTTATGTGCTCGAAAAATATTAAGAGAAGCTTTCCAAAATCACCATAGTTTTTTTGAATTAAAAAATTAAAAAGATTGGTACTGTGACAAATATTTTAAAATTAAAATCTAATCTAGATATAATCTAGACAATCAAAAATATATATATATATATATATATATATATATATATATATATATAAACCGTGGTCATAAATGTTTTTAAAAAGTTAATCATTATTCATATGGTATGGAAATAATACTTATAAGATTGATGATTAATGGTAGATATAAAAACACGACCATCGGAATATACTAAAATATATTGTTTTGATTTTTAGGAGGTATAGGGATAACAATTTTATCTTTAAAAAATATTAAAGTTATAATAATAAAGATGGAATAATATCTAATCTTTTTGAAGCAATGTTATACTAGTGTGTGAGAGGAGGATGATATGATTTGCATCATACTCTATTGGCAAAATTGTGAATTTGTCATTAAAAAATTATATATATATATATATATATATATATATAGGTTAAAATATATGTATATTTAAAAATTTTAATTTTTAAAAAGATTAAATTTGTTTTTAAGAAAAAAAAATTCAAACAAGTTAAAATTTGTTTTATTTTATATATTTTAAGTTTTATTGTCTTTTTAAAAAAGACATAAGATATAGAAATAATTTAAAAAATGATGTTTGCTAAAAGTGATTTGATGTAGTCCAATCCTCTTAGCATAATTGGTTTCGAAGGGTCTTGTCTTGTAAGGTGATCCAATTTCGATACTCCATGGTAACCGGGAGGAGACACCTAAAATCCAATCATGTTAAGGGTTAGTGTGGTCCAAGCCAGGTGAAATCCTTGAGTGATTTTGACGACGTAGATGCCTCTATGTCATGGTTTCTTAGACCACATGCTAGTCTTGCAAGTCACATACTCACTAACAAAAAAAAAGTGACTTGTTGTAATATTTATTTTTTAAAAGTGATTCATTTTGTAACAAGTGTTTGCAATTTATCTTCATGAGAAACCACAACATAGTTTAAATGTAGATGTTTCAAACCTATGGCTAGGTTCATCATGAAGATGGTAAAAGGTTGAAAATATGAGAGGGGATCATCATCAATTCATATTGCAAATAACACAAAAAAAGTTATGAATACAAGTCATTTGAGGTTGTTGTAAATACCAGATGACTATTATGTTATGGGCGCGAATTAATTAATATTAAATTTATTTATGTTAACACTATTATAATAGAGTTATTATAATTTTATAATACCTAACACTATTATTTAATTTTGGTGAAAATTAATTAATATTCAAGTTATTTATGTTAATACTATTTTATTTCCCGATGGAAGAAATCACGAGAAGCCCCCGAGTACTTCCACACATTTTGTGGATGGTAAATAGGGTAAATCGCCAGCCTGATTACGGGCCTAACCTGATGGGGACATCGAGTGAGGCTCAACAATCTCATCAAAAAGAAACAATAGCTGACCGGGGATTTGACCACAACACTCAACCACTTGAGCTAACCCACCGAGCTATTTATGTTAATATTGTTATGATAAAATTATTATATTTTTTATTATAATTTTATAATATCGAACACTATTATTTAATTTTATATGATGATGATGATGATGATGATGATGATTAATGTCCACTGAAACCGAATTGGTCTATCAAACCGTAAGGGATAGCTTGCAATTCTTTAGAATTTTGTTTTTGTGCTCGAAAAGCATTAAGAGAAGCTTTCCAAGATCACCATTTTTTTTTTAGTTAAAAGGTTAGGAAGGTTGGTAGTGTGACAAATATTTTGAAATTGAGATCTAATCTGGGTATAGGCTGGACAATCTAAGAGAAAGTGCTTTTCATCTTCAACCTTCTTAGTGTCACGAAGGTGACACACTCTTTCATCCCATGGTGTTTTAGGAATTGACCAACGCTCAGTTTCACTATGGAGCTCGTGAGAATTTTTTCTTATCTTAGCAATGTTTATTGTTTTTACACTTGTCAAAACAGAGAGATAATTTTGATCTTCTAGATTAGGGTTTATTACATCCTTATAAAAACTTAATTTTCTTTTTTCCTCTAACTCTTTATCACACCACATTTTCTCCTTACATTTTGATTTGATGATGTTTTTAATAGTATCCCTATTATGCAAAATGGTGTCTTCCATGATTCCCCAATAGATTAGCCAAGATTGGGCATCTTTATGCCATCCTCGCTTGAGTCGATGGTGGTTACGACTGGATTTTGAAGAAATTTTAGGAAGCCTCTTGTCTTCCATTTTGTTTAACTTGTTCGCATACATTAGGTGTCTAGTCATAGACGTTCTGTCAATGGGGAAAGGCTTTCCTCTAAGAGGAGGATGGGATAAGGTGTATTTCCTTTAATTTTGAGATTATAGGTTATAAAATTCTTTTGTGTTTTCTCTATCTTTCTCCAGGATTTACGAGAGATACTGCATCCCCAGAATTCACATCTATAAAGAATAATAGGCATGACAAGAGTCTCAAAGGTCAGTTTCTTCTTATCCCATATCCAAAGATCGATTGATTTACAATTGCTTTCTATCCCATAATAAGTTTTTCATCCCCCAATAATCCTTTTCTCAATGCTATAATTCTAGTTGAGCTTGTGGTGAATATCGATTCCAATATATTTGTATGAAGTGACTTCCTCCAATTTTTTGTTTTCATACATGAAGGTATCATAAATGATCTTATTGGGTTCAATTATCATGACCTTAGTCTTGTCAGTATTAACAATCATACCCATATTGGAGCAAAAATCCTTGAGGATTATTAGTTTCTTTTCAAGATCATGGGGAATCCTCACCATAAGAACGATATCATATACATAAAGAATAAGATTGATGACTATGCCAGTGAGAGTAGGGCCAACACATCCTGCTTCTTCCAATCAATCTTTTAACTTGTCAATGTATATGCCAAAAAGGGTAGGGGACAAGGGACAACCTTTCTTGACTCCAATATTGCATTTAATATTTTTTGACCAACCCTAAATGTTCTTAAACTTGGAAATAATGTGCTCATATAGCTTTATTGCATTAGCCCTCAACTCGAAAGGAACGTTTATCTCTTCCAACCTATTCCAAAGGTTTTTCCTGGGAACCGTGTCAAAAGTTTTTCTAAAGTCAACAAAACAACAAAAAATATTGGTTTTAGTATTGCAAAACTCCTCTGCAATGATCCTAAAGGTAAAAATATGGTCCACAGTTGAATGATATCTCCTAAACCTAGCCTGGCCTTTATCTCTTTTACCATGAATTTCTATCCAAATGCTAATCTCCTTTTCCAAAATAATTCCATTAAGCTTGGCTAAAATCATGCTAATCATAATGGTCCTATAATTAGAGGGAATGCTTCTATCCCCATTTTTAAAAATAGGAATAATGAGGCTTTGTGTCCATGGTTTAGTGAAGTCCTACTTGAATGCTAAATTGAAGAGCTTGTGTATGTGAGGGATGAGGATAGGCCCTTTGATTTTAAAATTTGTAGCTTTGTAGCCTTCAATGTCCTTAGCTTTCCCATTTGCAAGTCACTTAACCTTGAACTCTATGTCATCTAAAGAAAACTTTATCCTTTGTAGGGACAATAGGAATGGTGTCCATGGCATTATGGAACTCGTAAAGAATTTTATGATAGGAATTCCAGTCCCTTAAGGGAATCATATTATTTTCTTTAGTATTGTGAATTCGAATTTTCCTCCAGAACTTCTTAAGATCCATCTTAGATAGTTGTAAAATTTTCTCTTTCCTTTTATTGATATAGTACCTTTTTGTTTTCCTTTTAATTATGTATTTGCACGTATTGATCTTATCGAGTTTTAAGGAATCATTAGGAGCATCCCTAATGGATTTCTTATCAATTTTACATTCTTTATCATACCAAGGCTTGGTCGTTCTATTATTCTTTTTACAGGACACCTTGAAAGAGAACTTGTTAATAGAAGTGGAAAAGTGTTGAGATCAACTCCCGCTTCTAAAATATTCCCCGCCCTTTCCATTTTCCCAACTTATTTTTTTCCATTTATTTTCCCTCTTCTATACCTACCCTCACTTCCCCTTTTCTTTTCTCCCTTCTCTTTTCCCTTTCTAGTTACTATACTTAGTCATTTTTCAAAACGACGGGTTCATAGGTTGGTGGACTCGTATATTTTCATCCCCATCCATACTCTTATATCATGATTTTGAATGACCACCATATTATTCTATACTTAACCGTTTCTGTAGTCGCAAGTTTGCGGGTTCAAGCTTTCATATTCCAAGTTCCATGATATCCATTTTGCACCCAAAGATCTGTGATCTACATTATGAACATCGGACTTATCGAGCTCCTAAGTATCTCATCTCTCCTATCATGAGTCTGACCAACCACATTACAACACTTAGCCTATTTTTGACCTTTCACAACCATGGGTTGGCGGGTTCACAAAAATTCTCAAATCCTAGTCGCTCTCATTTGTCCCCTCCATCCTCATGATTTTCCCAATACACATTTAAGAATGGTTTAATGCTACTAACTCATCATGCAGGTTCCATAAATATCGTCATTAATAAGAAACGGGCTTGAGGATATTTCTCAGTAAACCATATTAAAGCACGATTTGACAAATATTATATTATTGCTATCTCTCTCAAGAGCTCGTTACAAATATTATCTAGATTAAAGGAACACTCTCGTCAACTTATGGCCGCAACAACTCGACAACAGTTCTGTGGTGATACTTTGAATATTTTTGGGTGTGAGGACCAGGACTTTCAGTGGTCTAGAGCGTATTGTTACTATTCATCCCCTTCTGCTTAGAATTAAGTAATCTAGATGTCCAGAATTGCTCATGCAGGGTGTGTCCCTGAAGTTTTTCACTGCAAGGAACTGGTTGCATGGTGCGTTGAGAAATATATACCAAGTCAGTGGATTATTCAACTTCAATACCATTCTCCCATCTCTCTTTCACCTCAAGTGTTTCGTAAGATGTTGAAACTCCCTGAACCAACACTCACTTTCAAAGGAGAGAATTGCAAGGATTTCCTGAAAAAGAACGACAACAACATGAACCTCTTTCCTGAGTTCTTGGAGAATCCTATGACCATACCTGAAGATATTACCAAGTTGCAGGTGTTGGATCATGTTGTCATTGATGCCAATGGTTTGATTGATTGATGTCAAAGAATTGATTGATTGATGATTGATGTAATATAATATGTATTTTCCTTGATGAGAATGCATAGATGAAGATGGATCAATGAGTTGTCATTGATATGATGAAGATGGATCAATGAGTTGTCATTGATATGATGAAGATGGGTCAATGAGTTGTCATTGATATGATGAAGATGGATCAATGAGTTGTCATTGATACATGATGAAGATGGATCGTTGTGGTTTCATTAGTATATGATGTATTGTTGGAAAAATGTATAGATGACTCATGATTGTCTTATCATGATTGATAAGGTGCACAAATTGATGAACTCCAAAGTGGTCCACTTATGGTGAAATCCCTCACGGGAAGATGCTTTGCAGATTGAGTTATCCTTGAAGAATGGTTGGAGGACCCTTGCTCTCATTATTTTCTTATCGTGATTGATAAGGTGCACAAATGGATGAACTCCAAAGTGGTCCCCTTATGGTGAAAGCCCTCACGGGAAGATGCTTTACGGATTGAGTTATCCTAGAAGAATGGTTGGAGGACCCATGCTTGTATGTAGAATAATGAGATGAAGATCAAGGAAATTGTTGGTGAAACTATCCTAGATTGATAGTGCTTTTCATGCCATTTTCAGTGGTATGTGGAATGTCACAAAAATCCTCATGGTTTGAGATTTATGGCCTTACAAAGATGAAATACCCCCACATGAAGGCTTGAAGCCCCCAAGGTCAAAGAAGTCAAAGTGACCTAAAAGAAGAAATCATTATTTAAATGATAAAGTAAAATGACAAAGTCAAGGTGGATTATTTAAATAATAAAGAGAAGTGACAAAATCAAGAA
>ML784285.1:330194-342054 GCA_009831015.1 Picea engelmannii | reverse complement strand
TTTCTATTTATGGAAAGTGGTTAACCCTAAAATAAGAAAAATAGGTTAAGTGACCTAGAAATGGGTTAAGTGACCTAAAAATGGGTTAAGTGACCTAGAGGATGAAATTATAAATAAGATAGCAATGGTCTCTTGTAGATCATCCTTTTTGTGGATCAACGGAGAGCTTCTTGTGAGAATATCTTTTGGAGTATTGATGGAGAGCTTCATGTGAGAGCTTCTTGAGAATTTTTGGTGTGGAACACTTGAGCATATTGAATATATATAGGTGACTGAGGTAACCAAGGATATCCAAGCGAATTTCAGAAGGAAGTTGAAGAAAAGAGGGTCGGAATTGAAGGGAGGATAAATTCTTTTGATGATGTTTTCTAAGGTATGTTATTTACAGGTCATCTCACCATTTTTGCTATAACGTTTTTTTATATATAATGATTTAGACCATGAAATTGATATGCCATTGAGACAACATACCCAAGTATCTGTGGTAAAAAATTCATCTTGTGGGTCGTTGTATCTTGGGAGTTACACTCCGTGGAAAATAGGGTTTGTGGCTAGTTCTTAAACTAGTCAAAAACAGGTGTTTCGGGTAAAAACGTCATAACTTATTCATAACATATAAAAATTTAGTGATACCAAATGTGTTGGTTAGATTACAGTCTATAGTATGTTTTGTAATAGTTTCAGATTAATTAAATGATTATTTTGTGCGAGGCCCGCTCTACAAGGTCGCTCTCTAGAATAAGACAAAATTCAACAAGGTATGCCATTTTTGCTATAACTCATTTTATGAGAGGTTCCAAGTAGTGCCACCTGGAGGAATTGCATAAAAAACACTAAAGAACATTGTGTATCAGTTTCAGATATTTATTCATTACAGGTACAAAGTTATGATTATTTCAAGTTGGGGTTGTTGACTAATCCAAAACTAGTCATGGTTGAGACAAGCAGTTGATGAGTTGGCACATACATGAGGTGTATAGTTGATGATGTTGGTACATATTGATGAGTCATTGTTGAAGAGTATTTGACTGATGATTGGTATATACTTGGTACATGGTCAGATGTGTTAGTAACATTTCTCGTCCGAGGCACGAGAGCGTTCAGGTCTACAAGTGGCGTGAGAAGCGCCCGAGCGCAGCATGGAAAAAATCTCGTTTATGGCTTCCAAGCAAGTAAGCGGGAAAATCTCATATTTTCAATGGTCAATATCCATCCATAGGAGAAGATCAGCGGTTGGCGGAAAATCGCAGCTAGCGGAGCTGCGCTGGGGTTAGCACAATGGATAGCGCCCATATTGTGTGTAGGGAAGGATAGCAGCCGTCCATCCAGAGGACACATGGCATGAGATCTAGTCGCATCGGCATTTTGGCATTCAGGAGTTCGAAGGATGAAGGTTCCATGTTGTTCTATATCTCGACCCTGAACCCCGAAAGCGTCGAAGGCGCCCAAAGTCGGGCCCGCAATATTATGGAGCAATCTCAACCGTCCATCCACAGGAGACACCTGGCACGTGATTAGGCTCCTCGCCGATTCACCCATCGCGATTTCGAGGTGCAGGGTGCAACATCTTCATATTCTCGATGCACGAGGTTCCAGGAGTGTCCAGGACCCGGGCCCACAACATTGTCGGGAGAGTTCAGAACCGTTAGATCTAGAGGGACGTCTGGCGCCAGATTAAGCCATCTCGACGTTTCACTCATCATGATTTCAAGGAACAGGGATCAGCCCCTTCCTATTCACGAACGCCAAAAGTGCCTTTGATAGTAAACACAGGGTCACAACCCATGGTCACTTGGGAAAGAAAGGAGTTGTGAAAAAGGGGCCAAATGCATCGGGTTTCAGTCACAGAGAGGCCCATCACGAACTCCAGTTGCCATCGGACATGACCTTGATCCTGGTCTTCGCTTGGAGTAAATGAAGACAAGAAGGGGTGGTTGAAACCTCTCCTCATTCATTAAGTGTGAGGTATGGAGGGTCTGGCAAGCGGTCTTCTCGAGAGGGTCATGTGTACCCATTTTTCCAGAGAAGCAATGTCGAGTTCTCGACTAGCCGGAGGAGATCTGCACACGCTAGCTCGACACTTAATGGCTCAGCTACTCCCCTTGCAGGAGCCACACGCAGTTAAGATGGCGTCTGACAAAGAATACCCATCAAAATTTGGCTGAAGGGACACCAAGCCTTGGATGACTGAGCACGCCGATGTTAGGCAATTTTCTCCGAGTATATAAACTCAATCTTTGTATTTTGTAATCTATCGATGGTTGAGAAAGGCTCCCGATTGTAAAGTTTTGATGAAGCGCTGGTCGCTCTGGTTAATGTATAAGGCATTTGAGATTTCTTACTTTATGGATGTCAACTTCTTTCCATCTCTTTGTTTACTGTGTTAGAACAGCTCGAAATTGGAGGATCTAATTGAGTTGTAGCTGTTATAGGATGATGTAGGTTGGATCACTGTAACAGTTACATTGTTTCTAATCAATTCCTATGATTTTCTTAGCGCTGAACGACTTGGGATTGGAGGATCCAGTCGAGTCACCCTTCAGCTACTTGAGGCTCTGGACCAAGAGGATCTTGGCTTCTGAGTTTTTCATCCTCAATCTTCCGAAGGCCTATCGCTCGAGATAGTCTTGCTCACCCTTCTCACAAGTCTTCCATCTACCACCCTTTAATCCATTTACTGACAGAAGTTGGATCAAGACCTTCCTTTTTGTATACATACCAGGCCCGGTCTCCTGAGTTAAAGCTATATCCTCTTGAGTCTTTATCCATTTTATCACCCCATTAAACAAATCGTGACATAAAACTGATGGGCGTTAGGCTCTACTCCTGCAAGCAATCCAGGAGTAACTTCTGATGCTAACATTTCTGGCGCCGTTGCTTGGGACGAAGTTGAAAATTTTCCGTAGGATTGAATGACATTGAGCCTCTAATTCTGAAGGTGCATCAGGTATCAGAGCCTTTGAAGATTGCTAATGTGCACCTAGCGACTCCATTGTGACAACTCCACTGTGGCGAACCTGCCGTGTTAATTGTGGCTTTCAGAGGTAGACACATGCGGTCTCATCCACAACTGCCTCTAGCTACCCCTGAAACTGATCCAGAGGTGGTTCTCAGAAAAGGAAAATCCTCTGAAGGAGAAACTTCCACTGCCGAACCAGGTAATCCACCATATCCTTTTGTAGGAACTCCATTTTCTCATCCTCAGTTTCTCAATAGACCTCTTTTTGAGGTTTCCCGTTTCCTGAATTTCGGGAGTGTTCCTGCTGAGTTTTCCCCTCCTGGTCTGGGATTGGAGGGAGAAATCCTTGTCACTCCCCTCTCCTCTTAAACTGTACCTTGGCGTAGACCCAGGACTACAGAAGATTTCCCCACTCCTGCACAAAGAGGAGCATCTACTGACTTGAGCCCATTAGCTTTCTCCTTAAATCCCCTTTTGTTTCCCATTCCACTCCGAGACTCATTCCCAGTAACCCCTGTGCGAACTCCTTCTCTTCCAAGTTCTCCTCCACCTAATATTCCTATGGCTGGTTCTAATCCCCCTCTAAATAGAATGGACGCCATAGTCGTTGCCAGATATGCTCCCTTATTCCTACCCCATCTTATGAATCCTCTCCTTGCTGGAGATTACTTGAAGTATATGCCCAAGCTCACTAGGGAAGGGGACATAACTGCGAAAGAGCACCTGGCTACTTTCTACAGTTATGCAGACAACCTGAACATTGAAAATGAAGATGTCTGGATGAGAGTCTTCATCCAGAACCTGGATGGTGAGGTGAGAAAATGGTTTAGAGGACTGCCCCCCTGATCTATTGCTGGGATCGAAGCCCTGGATGGCGCTTTCTTGAGGCAGTGGGGAGATAGGAAGGATTTCATGTATTACATGACAGAGTTTGGGTATTTGAATAATATGGATGGAGAGTCTGTCTCTGAATTCTCCAAGAGATTCAATAAGATGTATAATAAAATTCCTGCTGAAATCAAACCCTCATAAGCCTCGGCCAAGATTTCTTAAGATAGTGCGTTTGGCCCCAATTTCTGTCTTTTATTGAGAGAAAGGAGAGCCACCTCCTTAGCTCAAATGCAATATGTGGCCATAGAAGTGGAATCCAATGTATTAGCAACTGATAGACTGAGGAACAAGGTCGACGCAGACAGAAGAAAGGGAAGATCAAAAACCTCAACTTCTGGACCATCGGTGCCCCACCCTCAAGTGGATGAACTGACCAAGAGGTTTCAGGAGGCCCTAAAAATGACGAAAACAAAGGAGGTTTCAGGAGGCCAAACAATATTACTTCCCCAACTGTTCATAGAGAGAGGGGAAGAGACAGAGAAGACCAGAAAATTCAGGCCCCTTTTCAAAACAATTTAGTGGCCGAGGGGGGAGAAGGGGAAAAAAATGAGCTTGATCCTGAAATCCATTGCTTCGGAGACACTCCTCGTTTCCCTCATATCACTCAATAAGCCTACGAGGAGTCTCTCATGGACAGTCAATTGAATGAACTGAGCAAGGGAGACAAGGCTAGTGGCAACTAAGGTAGGTATGATCTGAGGTCTAAGAAAAGGACAGTAGCACATAATGTTCCTGAGCAGTTCCCTGGAGTAGAGAAACCTGCTAATGAAGTAGCAGACAATCACAGAGGTAAGAAGCACAAACCCCTCTCTCCCATAGTCCAGATTCATGTTCCCAAAATAAGAGAAATCCCAAATCTTACATCTTCTTTTAATTTCGAGCATGAAATTCAAAAGATCAGAATTCCTGTACCCCTGACCGAGTTGATTAAACATGAAGGGTTCAAGAAATGCTTCTCTGAGATTTTACAGTCTGAGGTCTCATGTCTCCCCACAGACTCCATCAATTTGCAAGATGAAAATCCTGTAGTTGTCCTATGTCCTGTGGTAGAAGACAGGAATGACTCATCCCCTCCCTTCTACACTTCCCTGAATATACTTGACAAGGTACTGCACAACTGATTGATGGATTCAGGGGCTTCTCACAACCTCATGCCCAAAAATGTCATGGAAGAATTAGGACTGGAAGTCACCTGAGCCTATCATGACCTCTATTCCTTTGACTCCAGAAAATTTTAATGTCTAGGAGTTATCAAAGACCTGGTCGTGACCTTGTTTCAGTTGCCCATGAAAAGTGTGGTCATGGATATTGTAGTGGCTGATGTCCCTCCCAAGTTCGATATGTTTTTATCAAGATCTTGGATAAAAATACTAGGGGAAACTTTGCAGATGGACCTCACATATGCTACTATCCTAGTGTTCAGAGGAGAACATCGGAGGCTATACAGGGAAGCCCAACTGGCCTATATAATCAGTGATGAGGCCAACCCTACCAACCATCCCATTTTTGCCTTGGACACTGATTTAGGTTCCAGTGTACTACAACTCACTAATGCTCCCGAGCCTCTTCTAAAACTCATAAAGCCACCCACCACTCCCCATAAATTTCCTCCCTCCATCACCCCCATCTGGAAAATGTTCTTTGATGGAGCCTTTTCCAGGGAATGCGCTGGAGCTGGTGTGTTTTTTGTATCACCTGCTCGGAAGACCATATCTCTGTCATACAAACTAGAATTTGAAACTACCAACAATGTGGCAGAGTACGAAGCTCTTGTCCTAGGATTAAGATCCGCAAGGGAAATGGGAATTCAAGAAGTAGCAGTGTTCGGAGATGCAAAGTTGGTGGTCCATCAAATCAGAAACGCTTATTAGTCCAAGCATCCTCGACTCAGAAGCTATAGAAATGAAGTGTGGGACTTAATTGACAATTTCTTCTTAGCATTCAACATTTCTTTTTGTCCCAAGAGAGAAGAACACAGTGGCAGATTCCTTGGCTACATCAACAAGCAATTTCAAAGTACCCTTGCTGCCCAAATTCATATATGATGTGGAAGTAAAGTACATGCCCTCCATACTTGACAACATCAAACATTGGAAGGTATTTGAGGATGATCTCGAGATCAAGAAATTCTTGGAGACTGTCGAGGAATTTTCAGAGATGCATATCGACCAAGACTCTGTCTCGGAGGAAGAGCTTGATGGGGGTAATTTTCTGAATAAGATTGCAGGGCGTAACATTGTGCAGCTGCCCAACAATCATATTCCAAGAGGACTGGTTCCTTTGGAAAGGCTTTTTGATAGAAATGATGTGTCATTAAAAAGGGAAATCTCGGAGGATGACGCTAGTACTATTTAGTGCAACATTGGCACTGAGAGTGAGCCCAAGTTTGTCAAATTGTCAAGAAGTCTGACAAAGGAGCAGAGGTCTGAATATGCTGGACTTTTGAGAGAATTTGCTGATGTGTTTTCCTGGACCTACGAAGACGTCAAAACATATGACACTTCTGTCATTGAGCATAAAATCCCGTTGAAAGGGGAGGCGAAGCCGTTTAGACAGAAGCAGAGAGAGATCAATCCTATGTTGTTGCCTATTATGGAGAGGGAAGTGAAGAAGTTGCTTCAAGCTCAAATCATTGTTCCACTGAGATATTCAGAGTGGGTGGCCAACTTGGTACCAGTAAGGAAAAAGAATGGAGAAATCAGACTCTGTGTAGACTTCAGAAACCTGAACAGGAGCTCACGAAAAGATAACTACCCCTTACCAAAAATGGAACATATACTGCAAAGGGTAACATGAGCTTCCAGGATGTCCATGATTGATGGTTTCTCTGGCTACAATCAAGTCTCTGTTCTGCCCGAGGACAGGGAAAATACGGCATTTACCACTCTGTGGGGCACATTCATGTATGCCAAGATGCCTTTTGGATTGATGAATGCAGGGGCAACGTTTCAGCATGCCATGGACATAACTTTCATAGGGGAAAAGGATAAATTTGTGGTTGTCTATCTGGACGACATCACAGTATTTTCAAAATCTTATAAAGAACAATGTTGTCATTTCAGGAAGGTTTTCCTGAAATGCAGGAGTTTTGGAATTTCATTAAACCCCAAGAAATCTCTGTTCGCCATGCAGGAGGGAAAGTTACTAGGCCACATAGTATCAGCGGAAGGAGTCAAAATTGACCCTAGCAGAGTTGAGGCAATACAAGCCCTATCAATCCCGAGGTCTAAGAAGGAGGTCCAATCTTTCCTTGGTAAGATTAATTTTCTGAGGAGGTTTGTGCCTAACTTTGCTGAGGAGGTAAAACTTATAACAGCCAGTGGACTTCTAAATCGTGACATTCCTTTGAGAAAATAAAGAAGGCCCTGTCTGAAGCCCCTGTGCTTATCAATCCCGATTACTCAAAGGGTTTCGTTATTTTTTCCTTTGCCTCACCTGACACGGTGGCCGCTATTTTATTACAGATGAACAAGATTGGGCTAGAGCAGCCTGTTGCCTATTTCATCCGAGCATTGAGGGATGCTGAAGTCAGGTATGACACTATGGAGAAGCAGGCCTATGCCCTGGTAAAGGCTCTCAAGTCATTTAGAATCTATGTCCTGCAATAAAAAATCATCTCTTATGTCCCCTCAGCTATTGTTAAAGACATTCTTATTCATCCTGACATAGACGGGAGAAGGAGTAAGTGGAGAGCCAAGATTCTAGAATTTGACCTGGAAATAAAGCCTACCAAATTGATCAAATATCAAGGTTTAGCCAAGCTGTTGTCTGAAGCCAATTGCCAAGCTTTGGGGGTAAGTTTCGTCAATGAATGCTTAGGAATTCAGCAGGGTCAGCTGTCTAACATGGACCCTCAAAGGGAGCCCCCATTGGCTCAGTGTCTTTGGTATAAGGATGTCATATACTTTCTGCAAGAGTTGCGGCCTCCAGACGGCCTGCAAAGAAACAAAGCAAGAGCTATGAAGCTCAAAGTAGTTAGATACTGCCTTATCGATCAAATTTTATACTGGAAAGACCCCCTGGGGGTGCTTTTAAAATGCATGAATTCACAAGAGGCCGATATGATCATGGATGAATTTCACAACGACCTATGTGGAGGGCACCATTTCTGGAAGGCCACAACCCACAAAATTCTCAGAGCCGGGTACTACTGGCCCACCTTGTTCGTTGATGTCCATAGAGGAGTTAGAGCCCGTATCCAATGTCAAATATTTGTAGGAAAACAACAGCTCAAGTCCTTGTCGCTAAATCATGTGGTTGTTTCGGGACCTTTCCAGTAGTGGGGCCTAGATTTCATTGGAGAAATTCACCCTGCTTCCAGTGGGTAGCACAGATGGATCTTGACTGCTACATATTTCTTTACCAAGTGGATTGAAGCTATCCCTACCAGGAGTGCTTCCCACAAGGTAATCATTGGGTTCCTGGAGGACCTCATCACAAGGTTTGGCTGCCCAAGTAAGATTGTCACTGATAACGCAACCGCTTTCGGGTCTGAGCCATTAGCCAAGTTCTATGAGAAGTTCGAGATCAAACTAATTTACTCCACCCCATATTATCCACAGGGCAACGGTTTAGCATAATCCTCCAACAAAATCCTGATAAGGATCATCAAAATATTGTTGGAAGACAACAAGAAGGCCTGGCATTCAAGATTAAAGTTTGCTCTATGGGCCGATCGAGTGGCCATGAAGAGATCTATCGATGTCTCTCCTTTCCAATTAGTCTATGGAGTGGAGGTTGTTTTCCCTTCTCATTTAGCCATTCTTGTAGCAAAATTCCTCCAGGATCTTCAGGAGGAGCCTGATGACATGATCAGAAGAATTCATCAGCTAGTGGAGGTCCAGTAGGCCAGGGAGCAGGCAATGGATAGAATTCAGGACCATCAGCAAAGGATCAAGTAGGTTTTCGATAAGAAGGCCAAGAAGGAAGAATTTCAGATAGGAGACCTGGTGCTGAAATGGGATGCTCCTAAACAAGATAAGGGCAAGCACGGAAAATTTGAAGCCTTGTGGATCGGGCCCTTCAAAATATCTGAGGTTTTCTCAAATAACACATATCGGCTGCAGGATTTGGAGGGTGAAGAAGTTTTCAACAGCCCATTAAATGGACATTTCCTAAAGAAATGTTTTGTCTGAGCCTTCGATGGCTCCTTTGTTTGTAAATATTGTCCTTTTGGCTCCTTGTTTATTTTTATTTTTCGGCTAAATAAATGACTCCATAGCCCAACAACAAGGCACTGAAACTACAAAATGAGTCCTTAGAGCATCACAAGGATGACTCTATCCCCCATGGAGCATAATGTTAGTAACATTTCTCATCCAAGGCATGAGAGCGTTCAGGTCTACAAGTGGCGTGAGAAGCACCCGAGCGCAACATGGAAAAAATCTTGTTTGTGGCTTCCAAGCAAGTAAGCAGGCAAAGCTCATATTTTCAACGGTCAGGATCCATCCATAGGAGAAGATTAGCGGTTGGCAGAAAATCGCGGCTAGTGGAGCTGCGCTGGGGTTAGCGCAATGGATACCGCCCATATTGTGTGCAGGGAAGGATAGCAGCCGTCCATCCAGAGGACGCGTGGCACGAGATCTAGTAGCGTCGGCGTTTCAGCATTCGGGAGTTCGAAGGGTGAAGGTTCCATGTTGTCCTATATCTCGAAACCTTGAACCCCGAAAGCATCGAAGGTGCCCAAAGTCGGGCCCGCAGTATTACAGAGCAATCTCGACCATCCATCCACAGGAGACACCTGGCGCACGATTAGGCTCCTCGTCGATTCGCCCATCGTGATTTCGAGGTGCAAGGTGCAGCATCGTCGTATTCCCGATGCACGAGGTGCCAGGAGTGTCCAGGACCCAGGCCCACAACATCGTCGGGAGAGTTCAGAACCGTCAGATCTAGAGGGATGCATGGCGCCAGATTAATCCGTATCGGCGTTTCGCTCATCGCGATTTCAAGGAACAGGGATCAACCCCTTCCTATTCATGAACGTCGAAAGCGCCTTTGAGAGTAAACACAGGGTCACAACCCGTGGTCACTTAGGAAAGAAAGGAGCTGTGCAAAAGGGGCCAAAGGCATCAGGTTTCAGTAATAGAGAGGCCCGTCACGACCTCCAGTTGCCATCGGACCCAACCTCGATCCTGGTCTTCGCTTGGAGTAAATGAATACAAGAAGGGGTGGTTAAAACCTCTCCTCATTCATTAAGTGTGAGGTATGGAGGGTCTGGAAAGTGGTCTTCTCGAGAGGGTCCTGTGTACCCATTTTTCCAGAGAAGCCATGCCGAGTTCTCGACTAGCCGGAGGAGATCTACAGACACTAGCTCGACACTTAATGGCTCAGCTACTACCCTTGCAGGAGCCATGCGCAGTTAAGATGGCGTTTGACAAAGAATACCCATCAAAATTTGGCTGAAGGGACACCAAGCCTTGGATGACTGAGCACGCCGATGTTAGGCAATTTTCTATGAGTATATAAACTCAGCCTTTGTATTTTGTAATCTATCGATGGTTGAGCAAGGATCCCGATTGTAAAGTTTTGATGAATCGTTGGTCGCTCTGGTTAATGTATAAGGAATTTGAGATTTATTACTTTATGGATGTCATCTTCTTTCCATCTCTTTGTTTACCGTGTTAGAACAACTCAGAATTGGAGGATCCAGTCGAGTTGTAGTTGTTATAGGATGATGTAGGTTGGATCACTATAACAGTTACATTGTTTCTAATCGATTCCCGCGATTTTCTTAGCGTTGAACGACTTGGGATTGGAGGATCTATTCGAGTCACCCTTCAGCTCCTTGAGGCTCTAGACCAAGAGGATCTTGGCTTCTGAGTTTTTCATCCTCAAGCTTCCGAAGGCCTATCGCCCGAGGCAGTCTTACTCACCCTTCTCACAAGTCTTCCATCTACCACCCTTTAATCCATTTACTGATGGAAGTTGGATCAAGACCTCCCTTACTGTATACATACCAGGCCCAGTCTCCTGAGTTAAAGCTATATCCTTTTGAGTCTTTATCCATTTGATCACCCCATTAAAAAAATCGTGACATAAAACTGATGGGTGTTGGGCTCTGCTCCTGTAAGCAATCCAGGAGTGACTTCTGACGCTAACAAGATGCACTTTTTTATGGTATGGATTGATTATAGGTTGTTTGGCACAGGTTGGTGCATGGTTGATGCACTTGTTTATGTTGATAGTTTGATATGAGGATTGTTTCCTCATCTCAATTGGTGCTGAGAATGTCAGATGAGTCTTGCATATAGATATGGTGCTCTTGTAGAGTTGTACTCTATTCAGTTGTTGCTGAAAAACCCCCGGATTGAAGTCCATAATAAAAAGAAAAATGGTACATACATCTTGTGTTCTTTGTGTTCCTTGTGGAGATGATTTGTTGATGATATGTTTCTGATATGTATTCACATCTAAATGATTATAAATGACAACAATGAGTAATGAGAAAATGTTGAATGTTAACTAAGGAGTTTTTGTGTAAGAGGGAAGTTTTGGGAAAAAGATCCCCACACTCATTAACCCCCCCCCCCTCTAAGTGTGGTAGGTGTGTCCAACAATTGGTATAAGAGCGGGCCTTCACTACAAGACTTAACAAGCTTGAAGGAGATCCATAGACACACAAATGGATGATGAAATACCAATCCTTGATGAGGAAAACTATTCTACTTGGATAATAGAGATGATAGTGTATTTGAAGACAATGGGAGCAATTATTTGGAAGGCAGCCATTGGTGGATCAGTTCCATTGAAGAACAAGTCAAAGTTTGTATCTCAAAGGGAAGGAAAGAAGAATGATGCATTGGCTCTCAAGACCATTCTTAGTGGACTTTAAGCCATATCAAAGAGAGCATTGGACAATGCACTTCTGCCAAGGATCTATGGCTAAAGCTAGAGGATACATATCAAAAAAAGAAAGAAGATGTTGAAGACCACTCCGTCAAGATTATCAAAGGTAAATAATCTCTAACTCTTGATTGCATATGTGATGATTTTAAAGGAAAAGAATCATGT
>ML784285.1:309206-325583 GCA_009831015.1 Picea engelmannii | reverse complement strand
TTTATTCATTACAGGTACAAAGTTATGATTATTTCAAGTTGGGGTTTTTGACTAATCCAAAACTAGTCATGGTTGAGACAAGCAGTTGATGAGTTGGCACATACATGAGGTGTATAGTTGATGATGTTGGTACATATTGATGATTCATTGTTGATGAGTATTTGACACATGATTGGTATATATTTGGTACATGGTCGGATGCACTTTTTTATGGTACAGGTTGATTACAGGTTGTTTGGCACAGGTTCGTGCATGGTTGATGCACTTTCTTATGTTGACAGATTGATATCTATTGAGGATTGTTGCCTCATCTCAGTTGGTGCTGAGAATGTAAGATGAGTCTTTCATATAGAGATGGTGCTCTTGTAGAGTTGTAATCTATTCAGTTGTTGCTGAAAAACCCCCATATTGAAGTCCATAATAAAAAGAAAATTTGTACATACATCTTGTGTTCTTTGTGTTCCTTGTGGAGATGATTTGTTGATGATATGTTTTTGATATATGTTGCTGATATGTACTCACATCTAACTGATTATAAATGACAACAATGAGTAATGAGAAAATGTTGAATGTTAACTAAGGATTTTTTGTGTAAGAGGGAAGTTTTGGGAAAAAGATCCCCACACTCATTCACCCCCCCTCTAAGTGTGGTAGGTGTGTCCAACAACAGGTCGACTCGTTCAAAAACCCATTTCAGGAAATTGCTTGGTTATTCACCAGGGTGACAGGCCAAGAAAGTATCACTAACATTTCCCACATGATTCTTTATATCTTATATTTTACTGTCAAAGAGAAAGCTATTTTCGATTGGGGAAAACTAATTTCCATTGAAATCTCCTCCCAATTGTCACAATACAAAAAAGATAAGAAAGTATTTATGGCTTCTTATTTGGTGTTTGCGATAACATATTGCTGTCAATTTCCTAAATTGTCTATCTGTAAGAGGGTAAACTATGAACTTGACCCAGTTACCTTCTGGTACCAAGCATTGTCAAGACACAAAGATTCTTTGCATTTATATGAATTTTTCAATGAATTTTTCTCGGTTTTCAAAGGATTATTGTTTGGAAAAGATACCCCCAAAATATCCAACCAAGAAAATAAATTCCTGGATAAAAAGGGGATGTTGGAGAAAATGGAAAATAACAACGTTATCAAGATTTTTGGTTCTAAAGAAAATCTCTCCTTTCTTCCATGCCATGTATTTGATAAAATGTTTATTACAGAAGTCACAAGGCAATATAATTTATGGTTGCTCTTTTTTCATGAGAAATGAAAAAATAAATTCATACTCTTTCCTTGGAAAATTGGGGACTTTATATTCAGGAATATAAAAAAAATCAATGAATTTTCAAACTACTTCCACAATCTGAATCTCAAATATGCTGAAAAGATAAAAGGGTTTGACCCTAACAAATTTTTTGTGGAACATATGTTGGCAGTAGGATTCAACAATTCATTCATCCATATTGTTCTGAGTGAAGAAGAAGATAACAACTCAGGCGCTCCTACTCACAATGTTGGTTACTTGGAAGCGATACTCAGTACCAATGAGTTTTACAAGAAGAAATGAAAGGGTCCCAACGAGAAGAGCACCCAGTCCCCAACTGTCACTCCTAAGACTACCACATCTCGGAGAAATTATCTAGTGGCCCACCCAACCAGGAAAGTTACCAACACCAGTTCCAGTGGCGGGGGAGAAAGGAATACCCCTTCAGGAAATATTGAGAGCTTGCATAAGCTTCATATGAGAAAAAAGAGGAAAAACATCGTGCAAGAGGAAGAATACCAACGCATAAAGAGTGATATCAATATCTTCCCCCTTGAATATATGGAGCTTGAGGAAAATATCGAGAAGATATTTCCTGCAATGGATCAACCAAGAAACATGACCCATCATAAATCATCATTGGAAATCATTGAGAATGAGACCTTCAATGAAGAAGAGTCATTTACTTTTCAGAGATTTGTCTTTTATAGGGAATCCAAGAAATTAATTATTGATAAAGGTGATGTGAAGAATAAGAAAGGAAAATCTAGTTCAGAGGTTGACCTAAGAGACATGCAACCTTCTCATATTTCTAGAATTCATAGAGAAACTGGGGATGCTATGGATGACTCCATTGGTGGTATTGAAGTGGAAAACACGAAGTTGAAAGAAAGGATCAAGGAACTGGAAGATGCCTTAATACCTCTTTCACTGCTTTCCAGTCCTTTCAAAATATTTGGACCCACCACAACTGTAACTAAATTGAAAGGATACTCACGCCTACTTACATCAGCTAGGAGCTATGTGGAAAGAAATATTAAGAAAATAATGACATTGATCACAGAGGCTTGGGAAACTTCGAAAAGCATTGTTTCTTTTGGATCGAGGGCACATGCCTTCCATGAGTATTTGCAAGATGATCTGGAAAATGAAGAAAGTTTTTACCTTGATTCTTTGCTACCCTTTGGAAACAAAGTTTCCAACATGACAAAACTAAGGGGAAGAGAGGAGGATTTTCCCTCCCCAAGCCGGATAAAACAGTTGAACATGTGCTGGAAAGTGAAGATAAAAAACTTGAATAATATTGTTCAAGCATGCATCCAAGCTATATCAAAGAGGGAAGAATTATTCAAGAGGCTCATAGAAATAAAATTGGTTGGAAGTACTAATGAAGTACAAGACCAAAAACTTATTCTCAACTCGATATTCCTCACAAAGAAACAATTTGAAGAACAAGTTGAGATTTTTAAAGGGTTGTCAGTTGAAAAGTTCTATGGTATACTTGAATATGATGAGGATGACATAGATAATTGGCTAGTGGACTACTCCATGAAAAATCAAGACATTGAAGAAGCATTACATGGAATTTCCCTTGATCTGAGAGACTTGGAGGGAGATTTGTTCAACATAAAAATCCGACATGAAATCAATGTGGCACCAATGAAAAGTTATATTGAAGAATGGTTTAAGAAAGAGATTGACAAATTGACCACTGAGGGGAAAGAAACAGTTCAAACGGTTCCTGTAACCGTTAATGAAGACAATAAAAGGACACCAACAAGCAAGTGAAGATACGAGAGACCATCATAGTAAGTTTACGATGATCGCATATTTCTTTATTTATCAAGTCCTTCATCCAGTTATTCTGCTTCTTTGAATAGAAAGGCTTAGCCGAATACTGATAACCTCTCTTTTCTTCTTACTAGGTCTTGTTTTCTTTTTACCGCCCATCATCTTCCTTCTAAAAGATTCATTCTTGTGTATATTTTCTTTATGGCCGCGGGAGCCCCAATCCCAGTCTTTAAGACAAACGCATTTTAAATTTAGAAGAATATGTAATAGACTATATATTTTTAGAAATTTCAAGAGAGCTACTTCGGGAACAATCTTGACTGTACTTTGTAACCCTAAGTTTTGAATATAAAGTATTTGAGGTTGATCTATCAATATATTTATTTGAATTGCCCATGTTCACTCTGTTAAAGTTCTCTTATGCATGCAGATCATCTTCTTTTTATTTTTATGTGATAAAAAATATTTATTTTAAACTATGATGGATGTGGGGAAATTTTTCCTATTTTCCTTAAATGTGTGAATGTCCTCGATTCTTGGTATTTTCTCAATAAATTCCTTTAAAAATAAAATAATACATTTTCCTTTTATCTTTCTTGCAATATTCATATTTCTTTGAATTACTACGACGAACTTATGTCAAGTCCCATATTCTTAGTATCTAGAATCCCAAGAAAATATTAAATCAAAGAGGAGTACAACCTATATAAAAACGCAGGGGGATTTACATCCTTGTGAGGTTGTTGTTCCGGTCTTAACGAATTTAAGCGTCAACATTTTTGGCGACCATACTGGGGATTGAACTAAAATTTGGAACCTGGTCTAGCATTTTTGAAAAATATATGAGTTTTACCTAGGCTGATCAGCCCCACTTAGAAATTGGATTGAACAATCAACGAAGCATCTTACATCAGTTATGCAATCTGGTAATAACAACAACTGAGACCTAAGAAGATTTAGAAATGTTCTGAAAGATCTTAAGCCAAGAAGAAGAAATAGAAATCCTCTGAAGATAGAGGAGAGACGAGCGACAAGACTGAAGAAACCAAAGGCTAGATAGAGAAACACAACAAGAAGGTCAGGATTGAAGCTGGATAAATACAAGGGACCTATTACCAGAAGTAAAATAAAGCAACTCTTTATCCTCAGAAGTGAAAAGCATATTCCTGGAGTCTCTCTGGATATGGTAGAAAGAAATGAACAACCACGAGACGAGCATCATGAGGAGAGACAAGAAGGTGGAAGAGATGTTGCAAGAAATCAATAAAACCTAAGGTTTGAAAATAGAAGAAGAATAAGAGATTCCCCTTTGAATATTCTAGGTGAGCAACATGATCTCCTCGTTCTCCCTAAGGGCACCCTAAAGGAGTTTTCTGGAGACAAAGCAATCGATGCAAAGAGGCATATGCACTTATTTATTTATGTTTGTGTTTTTCACTGTGTTGAGTATGACGATGTCATGGTAAGGTTATTTCTGCAAACCCCTCAGGAAGAGTGTATGAATGGTATACAACTTCACCTAGTAGATCAATTTTCTCGTTTAATGACCTCGAAGCCATGTCTTTTTACTATGTTCACCCCTCTATGGTGAACCAACCTAGCTAAGGAACATGGCTTAAGCATTACCATTCTCATTGATTTCACCCAGATTAGTTTAAGTAAGAATGAAGGGATACGAGATTTTAATCTCAGGTTCAATAAAACCTTGAGTAAGATTCCAGAAGGTAAATGACCGAATGAGCAAGTCATTCTTGGTTGCTATAAGAATGCCATTCCCCTGAATGTAAAATATTTTATTAGAAGATCCCAAATAGATACCTTGGAGGAGGAAATGACTAAAGCCACTGAGATGGAATAAATTATGATTGAAATAGGTGTTGACCCTGACATTATACTGGGAAAAGTACAAAGAAAACTGGGAGGATTAAGTATTGATAATTAAGGAGCCCCCAATTCAAGAAATAACAAAGAATTCAAGCCATGACTGACTCAAAACCAAACAATGGGAGGAGGATTTTTCAAGGGAACCATACCAGACGTAAAGGCTGATCCTGTGGTGATACAAGAAACTAAGAAAAGAATTGAAATTGCACAAATGAATAGAACTATCAAGAAAACTCAGAATGAGATAACCAGACTAGGAAGGGGAGATAATTATGTGGAAAATCTAAGAATGATAGTCCCAGAGAAAAGAAGGAACCCTCCCCAAGAAAACAGAGTGAGGTTTTAAAACAAAGATAATACGCAAATACAAAGGGTTCCCGGGAAGCCTACTCCCAATGCAGTTGTTCTGGATGATGTGTATGATGAGAAAATAGTTGAGCAAGAAAATTATTAATCACCTAATGAACATTTTGAAAATTTGCAGATGGACGGATGTGAGACGTCCATGTATATATTTGAAGAAGATGAAAATGACCCCAACTCACAAGAAAATGTCGCCTAGACAAGAGGATTTGTAAATAGATCCAAGAATAAGAGTGACTCTGAAAAAGAAAACCAAAAAGATAAAGAAAAAAAATGAGAAAAGGGAAAATGAGAAAGTGAAAAATAGTGTTGGAAGTAAAAGGAAACACCTAATGTCAAACTCCACTAAGATGACAGATAATTTCATAGAGGACTTAATTAAATTAAGGATAAATCTTCCTTTTACAAAAGTGGTGAATATTCCCCAACAAAGAGAAAATATTTTGAAATTGTCGGACGATCCATGTATGAAAGAGAAGAAGTTGTTGATACCCATCCAAAACAAATCTAGAACCAGTCAACTACCAAGATGAGAGGTAAAATTCCTCCCTTTTACATTTCAATTGAAAATCATGATGTTGCACTACATAATTTTTTAGTTGACACTTGCGCAACAAATAATTTCATGCCACTGGTGGTCATGGAGGAATTGAGCATGAGTTGCACCAAGTATTACAAAATTGGTGAAAGTATATATGCAATTGATTCTAGAAAAGTGCCATCTTATGGAGAAATCAAGGAATTTCATGCTTGGGTCACGACAACCCCCCATATTATTACAGTTTTCAATATTATTATGGTTGAAATTACTCCAACATATGGAGTTGTGTTGGGAAGGGATTGCACATCCATGATCAGGGGATATATAATGAATGATGGAAGTTGCATGATGCTGCCAGGAAAAGAAGGAACAATGATTAAGGTGCCCCATGAACCCAGGAAACCCTTCTCTTTCAAGAAGAATTATAATGAATTAATTGAAGATTATATAAATGTCGGGATTGGAAACTATGATATCCTAGACATGGAACATAATGAAATCCTAGAACAAGTTCAAGATACAAATAATCAATAATGTATGTTTGAAGGATATTGTGTTGAAATGTACACTTGACACTGATAGGGGGGTGAATCAGTGTCACAAAACTTTGGAAAATTTTCCAATTGTCATAAATTAATTGAACAACATATATTTATTTCAATTTCTCAACCAATATATAAAATAATAAATATTTTATTTATTTATTTAACTTGAATGAATACATAAGATCAATCTTCATCTTCAAACAATTATAAGAGACCCATCTCTTTGTTACAATACCCAGCTTGTAGCTCTTAGATACAACTGAGAAATGAGGAATCCAACCCTCATAACAAGTCCCAACTTTTTGATCTCAGATCTAACTGATATGTTAGGAATCCAATCCTCATACAAGACCCATCTTGTAAACATGCACCAACTTGATAGAATGAACCTTCATTCAATCCATTATATATACATGTATATACTTCAACAAATTCAACTACTACTTTTGTTCACCTTACTTCTTTGTTTATCTAATCTTCTTCTAGTTGGTGTGAACTTGAATGTTTGTGTCTTTTGACAATGAATCATTGCACCCTTTCATTCATTTTAATAATAATAACTTCTATTATTATTATTATTAATAGTTTGTTTAAGACTTCAAATCCTTTGTAAATTGTTTCAACATTTTAACCCATCACTAATTATTGCAAACATGCACTTCCTTCAAACCATTATTTTCAAATGATTGTGGTCTCATTACTGTCCATTTTTTCTCCCTTCATTATTATTCATATAATATCGTGTAAAGGATTTTCAAATTAGTTAGAGTACTTTTCATAAATCAATCACTGATATGAATTGATTTTGTTTTTAACTTGATTCCATGTCTCTGCAAATATTGCAGAAATTGAATTCTGCAGAGGTGCTTCCTTCAAACCATTTACATGTGACCATATGCACAAATCCATGAGATTATTAATTTAATTGATGTTCCCAGTGCTTCACGGTATTGAAATATTGTTTGTTGTCATTGATGTCAACCCTAGTCATTGGTTGTAGTCATTGATGTCAACCCTATCCATTGGCTTTTGGACCCAACAGTTGATCGAAGTAGATAGACATGAAGGAAATTACACATGTAGGTACAACACCCATGGATGGATAGTATAAGTCATGCCACTTCCGGTGGTATGTGGCATATCATGTGGATCCTCACGATTGAGGAGAAATGATTTTTTGAAGATGACAATGTGAATTGAAGTAGAAACTACATGTCGGCCCTAATGTTAAAAGGAAGTGACATAAAGGGTATAAATACATCTCATTATACATTCATTTTTAAACACACAATTTTGTTAATGAACAAGGATATATAAGTCAAATTGCAGAGGAAATCTGAAGTAAAGAAGGTTGAATTTCAAGGGAGGATGAAGTCTTTTGGTGATGTGTTCTAAGGTATGTTATTTATGGGTCATCTTACCATTTTCACTATAAATTTGTTTATAGAATGATTTAGATGGTGAAATGTGTATGATATTGAGAAGACATATCTAGGTACCTGTGGGAAAAATTTCAGCTCTTTATTCGCTATAATTTTGGAGACACACTCTGTGGAAGATAAGGTTTTTGACTAGTCCTGAAGCTAGTCATAAAAAGGTGTTATGGGTAAAACAATCATAACGTCTCCATATAGAATCCAAATGAAGTGAGACCAATTGCATTGGAAATAATACGTGCTTTAGTTTCCTATCTACGAATTTCAGAATCTTATGTTAAATATTGAGCGTGGAGCATGTTGTATAAGTTCGCTCTCCTGAATAAACCAAAATTGAATAAGGTCTACCATTTTCTCTATAACTCCTTTTCTGGGAGGATTCAAGGAGTGAAACTTGGAGGCGTTTCAGAGAATAAATTGAGTAATATTATCTATAGGATTAGAGTATTCCAAGAAGTGAAGAATTGTAGAAGTTGAAGAAGTCTCAAGAAGCATTATCAGGTTCTATGTGATGGTTGGTTGATGGTGATAATTTAGTGTAAATTTTTATTATCTCTCATATATTCTTGGGTGAAAGGAAGGGGCAAGGATGGAGAGTTCAACCCTCTCTTGATATTGGAGGATTGTATCTTCCTTTTGGAGGTTTATCCCTCCCTTTATATTTGGAAGCTATAGCTACCTTTGGAAGTCATTACTTCCCTTGAACAATAACTATTGATTATTTCTCATATATTGTGCATTGTGTATTGTGGTGTATTGGTGTAACTCTTCTACTATTGTTCATTTCTCATTGGATATAATTGAATATATAATCTGGTTGAAGTATAAGTTGATTTTTTTTTTTAAATTGTGCTTGATACTGATTCACCCTCCTCTTAGTATCATCACACATCTTATTTGTTCATAACCCATGAATAGGCGATGAAACCTATTCCTCCAAACTTCAGACTTCAAGCGTTTTCTCTTTCATCCAGTCTTTCGAAGTTTGACCTCTCACAAGGATTGATATGATGGTTAGAATGATTCCCTGAACCAAATCAACGGCCTAGAATTGATCCTGACACTATCCTTCCACTGCTTTATCCAATGTCTATGACTTAATCAAATGTTGAGATGGAAGGCCACTATTTACTTCAATACTTCAGGACTTCAGGGGTTCAGAGTTCCGGGTAATTGTTGTTGTAATTTCCACTGGATTTGATCAACGCCAAAGTGGTCAACATGGGAGTGCTTACATCATATTTCCACTACGTTTTGATCTAACAATCATGTGAGAATCTATAGGATCTTAGATCAACAGTTCATCATTGACTTCGACCTTGGGAGCTTCGGGTAGTTGTTGATTTTGTAAAATTTTAATGACAAAATCAACAAGCTAACAATTATGTCATACACTTAGAAACCTAGAGAAATCTGTCTTGTGTGAACTCTGAAATTTCTAACACCCACATTCATAAATTTCCATAAGCCGAAATACACATAGCTAAGTAATTATGTAGCGGAAATAAACACAATGAACAACATTCAATCACCCATGAAAAACTCATAAATTTAGGCAAATGCTAGGGAAAAGCCTAATGTGGGGAAACCCAACACATGAGAGAGAGAGATCTTATTTTTTAGCTTTAGGAAAATACATATCAACAATAAAATCACATTTCCAACCAAGAAAAATCACTTACAACACCTAAACTGTCCCACCAAAATCTACCTTGTAATCTGTGCCAAGTCCATACTACTGTATGAACTTCCAAGAAGTTGCAACACCTCAAAATTTGTGCAAACAACCTGATGTAGGGACTTTTCTGTATGGCCCAACAACAACAAAACAACCTTGAAAACTATGTCAAGCCTCACCTCGATTTTCATGCCCTTTCCTCTTGTTGTATGGACTGTACGGATCCGCACAGTAGACCTCCAACAACAAAAAATAAACTCAACATCAAAACATAAATTCCTCATTGGTATTTGTGCCCTAGCTCTCTTGTAAAACGTGCCATCTTTGCTGCCCTCTTTCCTCTCTCAAGCTTATTCAAAAATTCTCTCTCAATCTCCTCCTCTTGTGTCTTGCACACTACCCAATGCATTCTTTTATAATTCTAAGAATGACTTTTTCCCTCCAAAGTGTATTTTCACCTTCCCCAACCCTAAATCCAAAGGCCAATATATAATCTTGCCTTTTTCAATAGCAAGGGTCATGATTCATTCCCTCCAAAATGAATCACTTAAATATTAAAGTAATTTCACTTTATTACATAAGTGCACTTTATGAAATAAAGTCACTTTAAAATTAGAAGGTACACTTTAATAAAATAATCACTTTACAACTTTATAAAACCCCATTACAAAGTGAAGTGCCTAGTAGTGTCAACATGAGGTAACATCGACATACAAGACAAAACATGCAGAGTACCTCCCGAGATAAAAATCTTACACTCCCTCTTAGCGAGGGATGTACTCGCTACCATATCCATCATCTGTTCCCATCACATTATGATCAGTAGGATCTCCCTCTGAACCCAGAGATATGCTCAACACCCACACAAAACTCAAACTAGAAGATCTTCTCTTGACAACTACCTGGAACCCTAAGCTCCTTAGAGAATCCACTCCATCCTGAGAATTGGTTCGACCACACTGGCCAAGCCTCCTTCCAGTTCTCAGAAGAGACTCTCTCTCTTCTCTCGAAATGCAATAATGAATCCTTGGGCCCATCGCAGTATCAAGAGTCTCCTCATGCTCCTCATCCAACACTGAAGGTTGTCCTTGCAACATATACAACCTGTTCACTCAATCATCGATCAGTTGTAGTTCAACTGGGTTCGCTCCCTCCCTGTAGATAAATACATGTTCCCTATTGAACAATGTACAATATCCTACATCCTCCAAGGCTGAGACTGAAATCAACTTAACCCTCAACCCTAGAACAAAGAGAAATCCCTCAAGCTCCAGGAATCCAGCATACTTGAGTTGGAATCTAACCCTTCCAACTCCATGTACAACTCACGTCATGCCACCTTCATTTACCACCTGTCAGTCAGGACCTGTCTCTGTGATATTAAGGAATACTCACCAGATTCCTGTCATGTGGAAAGAGGCTCCACAATCCATCTAATATCACCTCCAAATCCTCCACTACCGACATTGGAAACTAGGGTAACCAAAGAAAATTCCCTGTCATACTTGGAAGCAAATTCCTCCATGGCTGATGTAGAAGCTATCTCAGGCCCCTCTGGTTCCTTCTTCTTCTTCTTCCTCATCTCAAGACAATGATAAGAAAGGTGCCCCAATTGGTTACAACAATAGAAACTGAATTTACTCAAGTCCCTCCCGAAACTTCCTTTATTATTTCTCTTTGCAGTAAGAGTAACATTCTCATCAACTCCATCTATCTTCTGTCCATTGCTCTGAGATCCTTCCTAGATCTCCTCATGAGTGAAATCATCCCATAGTCTGATCCAATATGGAATATTCTCATGACCCACCACACACTTCACGAAGACTTCCCATTATTTGGTGAATCCTTTCAAGGCTATCCTCACCAACTCTGAATCCGATATGACCTCTCCAACAAAAACCGGTTCATCTTTCACTTGAGCTACTCAGGTAAGATAAGAAGAAACACTCTCCTCCTTACCTAGCTTGGTATCATGCAAATTAGCCTTCAAGGCCATCTTTTGATTCTCATTCTTCGCCTCAAATAAGTTCTTAAGTGCATCCCACATCTCTTTGGTTGTCTTCTTCTTAGTGAAGTGTGGAATAAGGTGATCCTTCATCCCATCCAAAATAATCCTCTGAGATTTGGCCTCCTTGACCTCATGCAGATCCAAAGCAATAGGATCTACTGCAGGAACCACAACAACAGAATTGACATAGTTGCAAATCTTGTTCTCCTTGAGAACAACTGACATCCAGACCTTCCACTGCAAATAGTTGGAAATTCCATCCAACCGATCCTCAAATCTAATACATGCATCCATATTCCATGTTACAGCTCAAGGAAAATAATCACAAATTTTACTCCTTCAACCTTGCCCAAAAACATCATTGTTCACTGTCACTTAGAGACCAAGCTTTGATACCATGTTAATTTTAATGACAAAATCAACAAGCTAACAATTTTTTCATACACATAGCAACCTAGAGATAATTGTCTTGTATGAACTCTAAAATTTCTAACATCCACATTCATAAATTTCCATAAGCATAAATACACATTGCTAAGTAATTATGCAGTGGAAATAAACACAATGAACAACATTCAATCACCCATGAAAAACTCATAAATTTAGGAAAATGCCAAGGAAAACCCCAATGTGGGGAAACCCAACGAGAGAGAGAGAGAGAGAGAGAGAGAGAGAGAGAGAGAGAGAGAGAGATCTTATTATTCAGCTTCAGAAAAATAAATATCAGTAGAAAAATCATATTTCCAACAAAGAAAAATCACTTATATCACCCAAACTATCCCACCAAAATTTGCCTCGCAATCCATGCCAATTTTGTACTGTTGTACCATCCTCCCCAAAATTGCAGCACCTCTAAAATCATGCAAACACCTATTGTAAGGATTGTTATGTACATCCCAACAACATCAAAACATACTTGAAAACTGTGCCAAGCCTCACCTCGATTTCTATTCCCTTTCCTTTTGTTGTATGGATTGTACGGATCCGTATAGTACGGCCTCCGACAACAGAAAATAAACTCAGCCTCAAAACAAAAATTCCTCCTTGGGATTTATGCCCTATCTCTGTTGGAAAATGTGCCCTCTTTCCTCTCTCCAGCTTACTCAGAAATCCTCTCTCAATCTCCTCCTCTTGTGTCTTGCACACTACCCAATGCATTAATTTATAAATCTAGAAATGACCTTTTCCATCCAAAGTGTCTTTTCACCTTCCCCAACCCTAAATCCAAAGGCCAAGATCTAATTTTTCCTTTTGCAAGATCAAGGGTCATGATCCATTCCCTCCAAAATGAATCACTTAAAATATTAAAGTAATTTCAGTTTATTACATAAGTGCACTTTATGAAATAAAGTCACTTTAAAATTAGAAGGTACACTTTATTAAAAAGTCACTTTTAAAAAAGAACCACTTTACAACTTTATAAAAACCCATTACAAAGTTAAGCTCCTATTAGTGTCAACATGAGGTAACATCTGCATACAAGACAAAACATGTGGAGTACCTCCCGAGCTAAAAAGGTAGTAGGTTTCCCCCGAAGGAAAAATCTCGTAGTGACGCAACTTACTGACATCACTGTTGACTTGGCATTGGCCGAGTGGCTTCCACATGTCACTTATATTTGTGACTTACTGTTGGAATATTGGTTGTTTTCATTGACGTCAACCCTAGTCATTGGTTTTGGAGCGCAATATTGATGAAGGTATTTGGACATGAAGGACAATGTACATGCATAAACAAAACCCATGGATGGATAGTATACATCATGTTGTTTCTGGTGGTAGGTGGTGTTGTAGAAAAATCTCCCTGTGGACAGGTAGATCACCTCTAAGGCTTGACCTTAAACCTAGACAGAAAAATGCTTAATGTGGACACTGACTTCCTTTCAAATCTATCTAAACTAATGCATGAGAAGGGAGGATAATAGAAGTACCTTTTAATCGACGTTTGTCCCTGCACGCTCCGAGTTGCGCTCCAATCCTTTTGCTCCTTGCTGAGATCTGTGGACAAAACAAGATACGACCACTTCCTACTCTATTGACATTAGCTTGAAAATAGATCTATCACTAAATGATAAGTTCATGTGACATCAGACACAAACTAGAAAGAAACAGGCCAAGCATGTCATATTAATGAGAATAACGACAACAATACTTACAATCGTAGATGCGAATGCGACAACTTCATCAAGTCCTCTTTGTCTAACCCTTGCCTGAAAGATCCACAACCTAGATAACAGCAACTTCACTGATCACTCTCCTTTGGCTGACTGTCAGTTTCCTCCAAGATCATAAGTTTCATGTATTCAGTTCTTCCCCCTTTCCACCATCATAGAGCCTGTTTATATAGGTTAGGAGGGGTCTAACCTCTTGAGTTATATTTAGAACCAGTTGGGGACCTTCTCCTTAGATCAGGGATATTTTGATGAAACCGAGAATTTGAGAACAACTGCCTCCTAATCTCGAATGATATCCCCCTTATTCTACTCAACGGGCTAACAATTGACCCAGAATAGGGAGCGCTCCCCCAAAAGGGGCATCAGAGCGTTGTAGCGCTCCTGGTGAGCCTTGGGAAAGCGCCAACGCTCTCAGGATGAGCAACGCTCCTCCAGAAGGGCCTGAGGGGCGTTATAACTCTCCTTGAAGCATAGCAGAGGAGCGCCAGTGCTTCTGTAGCTATAGTAGGGGAGCGTTCCCCCTCCAAACCAATGTTTTAGTGTCTCTTTCAGGTGTCAAGAGCTATTTGATTCCAGTAGACCAGTTCTTGACCTTCAAATTAGTCATGTGAGGTGTCATAAGTGCCTCCTTAGTGTCGTTATCATGGAATCATGTCTGAACATTGTTTGCAACACTAATGATCAACTTGTGACACTTGCAAAAGTTGTAGGGAAGATGCGACACTCATGATGACTGATAGGGACAATGCGACACTTATCCATCTGAGCAATTTTGACGTGTAACAGAATGCCCCCCAAAGTATGAAGTCAGAAGATGCAAACTGATGACTGAAATGATTTGTAGACGCTCAAGCAAGGGTATAGACTCGGAGAACCTGACGAAAGCTTCACACAAACATCCAACAAATATCATGACATGTTCCAAAACCCAAGGCAGACATACCTATGCTTGGATGATCAAGATTTTGAAGGTATGGCCGCCACAAAATACACTGCGGATCCATAATCGTATTGGTAAAAGGGTATAGCCACGGAAGATACAATGTGGATCTATACTTTGATGACTCAGACTGATCATAGCCACGAAGAATACACAGTGGATCTACGAGATGACAAGACATAGCCACGACCAATACAAAGTGGATCTATGTAACAATGTACGTGTTCTTTGTCCAGAATTCCTTCGCAACCTGGGTGAAAAATATATCAAGGTGAATTACTCAACCCAGGGTCTTCTTACCAATCCCTGTGTGATATGATTCTAACCATGTGAATAGATGTCTTGGTGTCGAACATGGAAAAAACCACTTGATTACCGGTCAATGAGGTAAACCATTAACAAGTACGAGGGAGATCACCATTAATGTCAATGATTCCCAAGGTATCTTAGTACATTCCATCGAACGTGAATAGATGAGCTGAAGTCGAAAATTCGTGGAATCATTCGATCAGAGGTCAATGATGTAAACCCACTGTCAAACGTGAGGAGGCCTGCCATTGAGGCATGCAGGTTCCAAAGTACTAATTAGTTTCTAAGTCTAATTCCCGGATAATGTGTTGAAGTCGACAGGAATAGACTCATCGAGGGAGGGCCTTGATGTATCCCCCATCAATGACGCGAAATGTATATGAAGATGTAATTGGTAGGTCAAAAGAACATGGACTGACACGGGTTTTGAGACAAAATATTTTGGATGGTTGACTCTCGGAGCGGATACTTCCCTTGAACACTGAGGCACAATAGCAAAACACGACATGGACCAAAACTGTGCAATGGATACTGTGACTTGCGTCGGGTGACCCAAAGGAGTGAAAGGAAACTCAAAGATTGGCTCAGTGCAGAGGTTCAACGAATTATGATATGTGCAAAGTGACAAAGTGCCGTGTTCAAGGGCGACTCTAAGAAGTGCTAGATGGTGTTCTCAAAAGACTGCTTGGCTTGCTCCTTTCAATTTTTCCCTCCATCCAGATAGACGAGTACCTCTTTTTAATTTAACGAGCTCGAGGAGGATAACACATGCTCAATATAACTCACCTTCGGTAAGTTCCTCTTCCTTTGTTTAACGAACTGGAAGAAGTAAGGGTTCATTCCCATATGGGTCTGTCGATGTGTGTTTTAACGAGCCCAAAGACAGAAAACTCGAAGGTTTTTCGGGATTATAGAGTTTGGAAAAACACTTAAAAGAGAACTTTCTCAGTTCCTTTTTCGTACAGTATTCCATCGAGACTGAAAAAGGGTTAAACTATCGCTCGAAAGATGCCCTTTCTAACCTTTTAATGAGTGTGAAAGGAAGCAAGATCACTCGACAATCTTTTCATATTTAGAGAGTCTAAAAAGGGTTTAAAGGAGACTCCAGGGGGGTTCCTTTTTCGTGTGATCGTATCCGTATGGGTCCAAAAAAGAGATAAAAGTTTACCCGGTTGCGTTCTCATATTGTCGAGCTCGAGAACGAACTAAGACTATGCTCATAAATACGACAAGGTGAAAGATGCATTAGGACTGCCAATAAACCTGCGATACCAGAAACTATAAACCAGAGATTAGTGAAGCCATTTACACCATTAGAGAAACCTAAAATGACCATACCTTATGAAAAAATGAAATTTTATAAATATGAATTGATTTGAAAAACTCATTTACCATTTCATTTGCAAGGATTTTGTGGAGTGTTGGAGAATCTCAATTGG
>ML784285.1:272920-300947 GCA_009831015.1 Picea engelmannii | reverse complement strand
CAATACTGGGTTATGTGGATAATTGTAACTTGTGGGCCCTCTCATGTGAGGTTGGTTTTGACCAAGGTACATAGGATTTGAAGTGTTTTGAGAAGCCTGTGTGAGTGGAGGATAACCGGATGGGTTTTGAGGGTTATGGGTTGAGTTGGGCATTTGTCCATAAGGGGGTTGCTGTGGAGTCTGCGAATATTGTCCTGCCGGGAAGTGTGGGTTTCCTGAGGAAGGAACGCTCCATGGGTTAGATGCGGCAGGCACAGTTTGTCCCGTGGAGGCATGCGGATTTCCTTGGAAAGGGATGCTCCATGGATTGGGTGCAACGGACACATTTTGTCCTTGTGGTTGATGGTGGACTTCGAATTGAGGTTGCCCCCCAGCGTGATGGTGCCCCCCGAATGGAATTTGTCCTCCAGTGGGAGGATGCCCCCCAGTTTGAGGTAGGGTTCACGGGATTTGAGGGCCAGACGTGAAAGATTGACCAATGTTGTCGATTGGGTTAGAACCACCAAGGACAGTCCCTCTGGGTTGTTGGATAGGTATGGAACTTCCCGGTACGATTTGAGTAGTGGTTTGGGCATTGGTAGTGGCAGATGCGTTCAGTGCCCTAAATCCAAAAGGGAGATTTGGTCTTGGTGTTACGGGTGTGCCAATCGGAGTTTGATTAACTACCGCATTACCGACAGGGATAGTCGGAATGTGCGGGGTCAATGTCGAATGGGATGTCTGGAGGGGAATAGTAGGTCTCGGGCCGATGGATGTTACGTTCGGGCCAACAGGTGGTGTGCTCAGAGCAATGGTTGGTGTGGCTGTAAAAGTGGTAGTACCGGTGAAGTGATTTGGGGGTACAGTGTAGGAGAAAGGTACGTCAGCGCCTTCTCCCATTCCATAAATATCTCGCACTAAGCGTGGTGGACTCCGAACAATGTTTTCAGTCCAAAAAGGGTCATTGGGTAAAGGGTTTTGAGGAGACCCGGCCAGAGCGTTAGAAGGGTTTATGACAACAAATTCTCCAGCGGAATTTAGGTGGAGGAGTTGTCGTTCATATCCCTCCGGAATGCGATAAGCTTCCGGGGATTTCGAGACAATTCTAAAATTCTCCAAAGGGATGGGAACTTCTTCCTGGGAAGTTGTAGTGTTTTTAACCTCGCTCTATTGAGGAGATTGCTCCGTAGAATGAGGGGGTAAAGGGGTGTCTCCTTCCATATTTTCTGGAGGAAGTCCCTGTAGCCTCCGCGAGCGTCATGGAGGGTTGATGTTGGCGGAAGAAAAGAGTCGACGAAAGAAATCTATGGCCAACTAGCGAAAAGAAACAACACACATTAAAAAATCTAAGAATCACAACCAGGCAAGCATGACCTTCTTTTGATGACCCTACTAGTTGGTGATGAAATCCAACATCACGTGATCAAGTCCAGAAGGGGTGGGGATAGGGTGGAACAATTACAATGGCGACCTGCTTAACAGACTTACGCCTTGGTGCAAGCTTCCACGCAGTAATTGTGGATTTACCCTCCAAGGAGCCCGAGTGAGTTTGACCAATGTCTGCTCCAGGTAAAGTGAGACTTCCCGTCACCGTCACCTTGTGTAAGAACCTAAATATTATGGTCACTAAGGTTACCAATTCGCAGTAAGCCCCTGGGCGGGAACAGTCGACAGTTCGATCCGAACGTACGGGCAGGGTATCAAGCCCGAAACCAACTAAGAAGCTTCCACGCAGTAATTGTGGATTTACCTCAAAATGATCCCCATAATACGATTCGACCACCACAATCAGTTAAACCACATAGGGTTAGTCTCCGTAACTTACCTGAATGCAACCTCGTGCGTAACCCTTGTGTGAGAGGGATGTCCCAGGCAGACTTATACGATAACTGGATTTACTCTCCCTAACTCGGGATACTAATGTTTGTTTTGAAAACTTTGGAGAGTTTTGCTCACAGCCTAATCCAAAGTACTACACCTATTCTACTGTTGGTGGAGGATTCTAGCAAAGAAAAAGTTCTAGATGAATTTTAATTAGTGTTGATTTTTATGGCTGTTCTTTATGCAAAGGGGTGCATGGAAGTGAAACAAATGGAATTATGACTCAGACCCAAAGAATGCATCGATCATGATAAACAGTCATTTCCTTTCGATGAATGTCTAGCTAAGGGATAGAGAGAGTTCTTTCACTAACAAGCACAACTATGGAATGCCCTCAAACAATTCTTTTCTCAATCAAATCCTGATGTGATTCAAAAACTTTCAAATGCCTTCTAATATGCTCAATCAATCATGAAGATATCTTTATTGTTTGTGTATGGATGATGATCAATACAATACAATGCTTATCTTTGCGAATTATTTTCTTGGTATGAATGAAAACCAAACTAGCATAAGCAAGAGTCACACAAACAATACAACCTTCGTAGCAATCAAAACGAAAAATGAAAGAAAAGAAACAATCAAAGAAAAAACAAACTTTACACCCAAAAGTGAGATTTGAAGAACAATGACCTTGACCGAAGACAAGATAAAGAGGTCTGTAGACCTTTGATGACCTTCACCTGGGTTTTTTGCTCAACGGAAGAGAAGAGAAAAGCAATGCATAGGTTCCAAGCTTCACTCAACAGGAAAAACTCAATGCAAAAAGGTGAAGGAGGTTACAAGATCCAATCAACAAGGTGTTTATTCTTCAAAAAGACAGATGTCAAGGCTGAAAAGGAAGAAAAATTGACTCACTAGATCACACAGCAAAAGAGCCACAGAGGCAAACCATGAAAAATGAAATTGTGGAGGGTTTTTTGGCCAAAAGGGGGCTGGCTCTCTGTTGCCAAGGGCAAAGAGCATTATAGCGCTCTGTGTAAGGCTACTAGAAGCGCTGGCACTCTGATAACACTAGGTCAGGGGCGCCAGGGTCTAAAAGTTCCAGAAATGTCAAAAATTTTCAAAAATTGAGATCTGAGCTTGACAAATATGCTGAATGTAACAAGGTAAGGAGCCAATCAACTCATGAAACTAATCAAAAAGGGGTGAAACAGGTCTGAAACAGTCAAGGGACAGAACAAGGTCAAATGAGGAGAAAAATCCAAACAAGAGGTTTCGATTTGAGGCTATCTCCCCAGTGGATTCGCCAATTTCTGTTGTAGGAAAATCTCCCTACGGACAGGTAAATCACCTCTAAGGCTTGACCTTAACCCTAGACAGAAAAATGCTTAACGTGGACACTGACTTCCTTTCAAATCTATCTAAACTAATGCATGAGAAGAGAGGATAACATAAGTACCTTTTAATCGACATTTGTCCCTGCACGCTCCAAGTTGCGCTCCAATCCTTTTGCTCCTCGCTGAGGTTTGTGGACAAAACAAGATACGACCACTTCCTACTCTATTGACATTAGCTTGAAAATAGATCTATCACTAAATGATAAGTTCATGTGACATCAGACACAAACTAGAAAGAAACAGGCCAAGCGTGTCATATTAATGAGAATAACGACAGTAGTACTTACAATCGTAGATGCGAATGCGACAACTTCGTCAAGTCCTCTTCGTCTAACCCTTGCCTGAAAGATCCACAACCTGGATAACAACAGCTTCACTGATCACTCTCCTTTGGCTGACTGTCAGTTTCCTCCAAGATCATAAGTTTCATGTATTCAGTTCTTCCCCCTTTCCACCATCATAGAGCCTATTTATATAGGTTAGGAGGGGTCTAACCTCTTTAGTTATCTTTAGAACCAATTGGGGACCTTCTCCTTAGATCAGGGATCTTTTTATGAAACCGATAATTCGAGAACAACTGCCTCCTAATCTCGAATGATCTCCCCCTTATTCTACTCAACGGGCTAACAATTGACCCAGAATAGGGAGCGCTCCCCCAAAAGGGGCATCAGAGCGTTGTAGCGCTTCTGGTGAGCCTTGGGAAAGCGCCAAATCTCTCAGGATGAGCAACGCTCCTCCAGAAGGGCTTGAGGGGCATTATAACGCTCCTTGAAGCATGGCAGAGGAGCGCCAACGCTTCTGCAACTATAGTAGGGGAGCGTTCCCCCTCCAAACCAATGTTTTAGTGTCTCTTTCAGGTGTCAAGAGCTATTTGATTCCAGTAGACCAGTTCTTGACCTTCAAATTAGTCATGTGAGGTGTCATAAGTGCCTCCTTAGTGTCGTTATCATGGCATCATGTCTGAACATTGTTTGCGACACTAATGATCAACTTGCGACACTTGCGAAAGTTGTAGGGAAGATGCGACACTCATGACGACTGATAGGGACAATGTGACACTTATCCATCTGAGCAATTTTGACGTGTAACAGGTGGCACATCACGTGGATCCTCATGGTTGAGGAGAAATGAATCTTTGAAGATGACAAAGTGAATTGAAGAAGGAAGTACATGTAGGCCCTGAAGATAATTAAAGAAAATAATTACAAAATAAGAAAGTGCTAGGTCAGCCCTAATGTTAAAAGGAAGTGACATAAATGGTATAAATACATATCATTATACATTCATTTGATACACAAGTCTAATTTTAGAGGAAATCATAAGTAAAGAAGGCCAAATTTCAAGGGAGGATGAAGTCTTTTGGTGATGTGTTCTAAGGTATGTTATTTACAGGTCATCATACCATTTTCACTATAATTTTTTTTCTAGAATGATTCATATGGTGAAATTTCTATGGTATTGATAATACATGTCAAGGTACCTATGGTAAATAATTCATCTCTTTGTTCTCTAAAAGTTTAGAGATACAGTCTGTGGAAGATAGGGTTTTTGACTAGTCCTGAAGCCAGTCAATAAACAGGTGTTCCGGGTCAAACAGTCATAACGTATTCCTAGAGAATCCAAATGAAGTAGGACCAATTTAATTGGAAAGAGTACAGACTGTAGTTTATTGTGTGTGAGTTTCCAAATCGGATGTTAAATATTGAACGTGAGGAATTCTTTACAAGTTCGCTCTCCTGAATAAACCAGAATTGAACAAGGTCTACCATTCTCTCTATAACTTCTTTTTGGGGAGGATTCAAGGAGTTAAACTTGGAGAAGTTTTATAGAATACATTGAGTAATATTATCTATAGGATCAGAGTATTCCAATAATTTAATAATTGTAGAAATTGAAGAAGTCTCATGAAGCATTATCAAGTTCTATGTGATGGCTGGTTGATGGTGATGATTTAATGTAAAGTTTTATTATCTCTAATATAGTCTTGGGTGGAAGGAAGGGGCAAGGAAGGAGAGTTCAAACATATCTTGGCATTGGAGGATTGTATATTCCTCTTGGAGGTTTATCTCTCCCTTTACATTTGGAAGATGTAGCTACCTCTGGAAGTCGTTACTTCCCTTGAACAATAACTATCGATTATTTCTCATATATTATGTATGGTGTATTGTGGTGTATTGGTGTAACTCTTATACTCTTGTTCATTTCTAATTGAATATAATTGAATGGTTTAAGTATAAGTTGAAAAATGTTTTAAATTGTACTTGATATTGATTCACCCCCTTCTCAGTATCAACAATTTGTATTAGAGCAGGTTGCCTTCAGAATAGTTTAACCACTGGAAGGAAAATCCTGAGCATAGATGGATGACCATGAGCACATTTCAAATGGGATTCAAATATTTGACGGAATAAATCATGCATACTAGAGTGATAGAGTGAAAACTTACCTAACATCTTTGGGAGTAGACATTTGGTACTCAGTTGTAAATGGCTATGTAATCCCAAATAATGCTCCAACTGACCCAAATGAGAAGAAGCTTATGATTTGTAATTCAAAAGCCACACATGTTATTCTAGGAGCATTGGCACCAACCATTTCTAGCAAAGTGATGGACTGCAACACTTCTAAAGAGTTATGGGACAAACTCAAGACTATCTACGAAGGTGATCCAAAATTTAAGAAGGTCAAGCTTCAACGGCATAGAGCGGAATTTGAAAATTTGAAGATGAATGAAAATGAAGATATTGCAACATATTTTCTTAAAGTTGATGAAGTTGTTAATTCTATCAGAGGATTAGGTGAAGAGACCGATTAATCCTTGGTTGTACAAAAAGTGTTGAGATCACTTCTCTTGAAGTATGATGCTAAGGTCTCCGCCATTGAAGAAACTAGGGACTTGACCAAAATGAAAATGGATGAATTACATGGGTCTCTTATAGCATATGAAATGAAAACAGGTACATAAAGTAACCAGTCAAACAATGAAGCAGCCTTTAAAGCCATAAACAAGACAAAAGACAAGGATAATGACCTTGATGAAGACATAGAAAATTTTGTAAGAATGTTCCAGAAAGGAAGTGGAAGATACAAAGGTAAGTATCCTCTCAATTGCTTTAACTGTGGTAGAATAGGACATATTGTTGAAAACTGCTACTATAAAAAGAGAAGTCTCAACAATAAAAAGAGATTCTACTCTAAGGATGATGACATCTCCTCAGATGAGAGTGATGAATAAGATAATGATGGAGGTGTAGTCCTCTTCATAACCCAAGAAACCAAGGATGATGATCATCAGAATTCTAAAGAAGAATAAATCATTTCTGAAGAAGATTCAGACGAAGAAAACAACCTTGATTCCTTTTGGGGATACAAAGACAATGTAGAGAGTGAAGAAGAAGATGAGAATATTGAAAAGTTGAAGCATGTTGAAACTAAAAATAGCAAGCTTAGAAACATAAACATAATACTAAAAGGTGAATTGAGTAGTTGTGAAGAAGAGAATTACAAGATTGAAAAGACCATTGATAGCTTGAAGGAACGATTAGAAGATTATGAGAAATTGAAAATAGAATTGGATCACATGAAAGGGGAGCTACTATTAACAATAGAAAAGTTGAAGAAGTTCGAAAAAAGAATTGAAAAATTAGATGAGATCCTTATAAAAGATATCCAAATGACAAGATAGTACTAGGATACACTGACAGTTTGAAGACAACAAAACAAGAGAAGGAAGATGAAAATGATGAAACCAACACTCCAGAACAAGTTGAATAACAATATAGAAGACTAGAATTCAGAAGGAATGAGACATCAATAAGATCCTCTCCCATCAGGTATGAAAGCAATCATTATGAAGGAAAATACATAAGAATAGATCGTGAACCCAGATGGACCACACCACAAAGAAGATCACTTAATCCCAAGTATCAAAATTTCTTTCTTGGACATTGTTATACTTGTGGAAATTTTGGACACAAGGCAATCAATTTTAGAATCAATGAAAGGCATAACTATGCAAGCTACATGAATGGTGAAAATAGTAGATATGGAAATGTTCGTAGACCTGTCAAAAAAAATTATAATTCATTTGACCCATTAATGGATCAAAATATTGTATGTTACAAGTGTAATAATCTTGGTCACAAAGCACAAGATTGCAGAGAGATGAAAAAAGATAATCTTATGCCAAATGTTTGTATACCAACTACAACATGGAAAAGGAAAGAAATTCCACAAAATGAAAACTTTCAAATAACATTGGTCGCTAAAGAATGCAAAGAATAAGATGAATGGTTCATAGACAGTGGGTGCTCATCTCATATGACTGGAGATCAAAGAAAATTTTCAGCTTGAAGAAAAAGGGTGGAAATGTTGCATTTGGAGATGACTCATCTACCAAAATACTTGGAAAAGGAACTGTAAATATTGGAAGTGAAAATGTAAAAGAAGGAAAAGTCCCATTGGTTGAATATTTGAATCATAATCTCCTCAGTGTCAACAAAGTATGTGATCATGGATACACTCTTACGTTTGACTCTCGAAAATGTAAAATCAGAGAAAATAACTCAAGAAGATTGGTTGCAACTGCAAAAAGAAGACCTAACAACATATACATCCTAGACATGAAGAAGAGAGAGAAGAAAAAAGACACACAAAAATATTCCAAGGAAGAAAAAGTCCCAAAGACAAAAAATAAGGATGAAGTATTATTGAGTGCCACATGTTCAGGGGGAACAACCCCAAAGAAGAGAGTTACCTTTTGCCATTAAACTCAAGGGAAGAAACCCTACCCTTTTCCATTGATGTCAAAGGGGGAGAGAAATTGGGATCATGATTATAGGGGTATCATGAGTGTTTCCATCAATGAAAAACGGGGAGATTTTTGGAAGATTGGTTGTTGTCATTGATGTCAACCCTAGTCATTGGTTTTGGACCGCAAGATATATGAAGGTATTTGGATGTGAAGGACAATGTACATGCATAAACAAAACCCATGTATGGATAGTATACATAATTTTGTTTCCGGTGGTAGGTGGCACATCACGTGGATCCTCATGGTCGAGGAGAAATGAATTTTTGAAGATGACAAAGTGAATTGAAGAAGGAAGTACATGTAGGCCCTAAAGATAATTAAAGAAAAGAATTACAAAATAAGAAAGTGTCGGGTTGGCCCTAATGTTAAAAGGAAATGACATAAATGGTATAAATACATATCATTATACATTCATCTGATACACAAGTCTAATTTCAGAGGAAATTAGAAGTAAAGAAGGTTGGGTTTCAAGGGAGGATGAAGTGTTTTGGTGATGTGTTCTAAGGTATGTTATTTACAGGTAATCTTACCCTTTTCGCTATAACTTTTTTTTCTAGAAATATTCAGATGGTGAAATTACTATGTTATTGAGAAGACATATCAAGGTACTTGTGGTAAAAAATTTAGATCTTTGTTCGCTATAATTTTGGAGATACACTTTGTGGAAGATAGGGTTTTTGACTAGTTTTGAAGCTAGTCAATAAACAGGGGTTTCGGGTAAAACAGTCATAACTTCGTCATAGAGAATCAAAATGAAGTGGGAAAATTTTCATTGGAAAGAGTACAGACTTTAGTTTCTTGTGTGTGAGTTTCATAATCGGATGTTAAATATTGAGCGTGGGGCATTCTGTACAAGTTCTCTCTCTCGAATAAACCAGAACTGAACAAGGTCTACCATTTTCTCTATAACTTCTTTTTGGGGAGGATTCTACCATTCTCTCTATAACTTCTTTTTGGGGAGGATTCAAGGAGTGAAACTTGGAGAAGTTTCAAAGAATACATTGAGTAATATTATCTATAGGATTAGAGTATTCCAAGAATTGAAGAATTGTAGAAATTGAAGAAGTCTCAGGAAGCATTATCAAGTTCTATGTGATGGTTGGTTGATGGTGATGATTTAATGTTAAGTTTTATTATCTCTAATATATTCTTCGGTGGAAGGAAGGGGCAAGTATGGAGAGTTAAAACCTCTCTTGATATTGGAGGATTGTATATTCCTCTTGGAGGTTTATCCCTCCCTTTACATTTGGAAGCTGTAGCTGCCTCTGGAAGTCATTACTTCCCTTGAACAATAACTATTGATTATTTCTCATATATTGTGCATGGTGTATTGTGATGTATTGGTGTAACTCTTATACTCTTGTTCATTTCTCATTGGATATAATTGAATGGTTTAATTATAAGTTGAAAAATGTTTTAAATTGTACTTGATACTGATTCACCCCCCTGTCAGTATCAACACTTACGTGTACCTAAAATGCCAACTGGACCTTGAACCTTGTCACCATTTGATTGTGCCACGTGTCCTTGCTAACATGGTATTTACTGGAGTGGATTGTCTAATGTGTCACATGTCCTCCTCCTGGATCTAACAGTCATAGGTTCATCTGAATCCTTGATCCAACGACTATGATCAGTTCTAGATCAATGGTCTAGATTCATTCCAGCCTTCAGGACTTTGGGTTATTCGTTTTTCCCACTTCCCAATTCTCCTGGAGTGAGATTCCCAGAATAAACCTCAAGTGACTTGACTTCATCTAACAATACTTATTTGATGTGATCAATTCTAGATCAATGGTCTATATTCATTTCGGCCTTCAGGACTTTGGGTTATTCTCTTTTCCCACTTCTCAATTCTCTCGGTGTGAGATTCCCTGAATAAACCTCGACTAACTTGACTTCATCTAATGATCCCCATTTGACATGATCAATTCTAGATCAATGGTCTAGATTTATTTCGGTCTTTGGGACTTTGGGTTATTCTCTTTTCCCACTTCCCAAATCTCCTGGAGTGAGATTCCCTGATTAAACCTCGAGTAGCTTGAATTCATATAACGATCCTTCTTTGACATGATTAGTTCTAGATCATTGGTCTAGATTCATTTTGGCCTTCGGGACTATAGGTTATTTTCTTTTCCCACTTCTCAATTCTCCCGAAGTGAGATTCCTCGATTAAACCTCAAGTAACTTGACTTCATCTAACGATCCTTCTTTGAAGCGAAAATTTAACTGATCCAAATTTTTTGAGAAGAATGAAATGACTACAGATTATTAACAAGTGCTTAATGAAAAATAACAGAGATAAAATAAAATTGGTTCTCTATTCAATAAGGAAATAAGCTGAAATTGTAAAATGCAGCGAATACAAGCTTCTTGGAATGGTGACGGCTTATCCATGAGAAGAGATGTGATGGTTACACTCATTTGCAAGAAGATGATTACAATGAGTCTCTGAAGGCCTTTTAACAATAAAAAGGAATTCCAAAAACCCTATACATCCAAAAACCTAACCCTAGGATATGAAGCGCCAAAAGTCATGTGGGCCCCATTTGGGTAAGTTAGTACATCAACTTCCTGGGGTTGTAACTTTTACATACGATCTCCATTTTAGGCGTATGATAGCCCGTTGGAAAGGCATTGTAGAGGAGATTCATTGTGGTGTAAATATGGAAGAAACCTCCATATTTCTTCCTGTTTTCCCCCAAAACACCATTTAGAGCCTCAAAACAACTCTGGAAGTGAAAAACTGCTAAAACTAGTAAATTACCAAAATTGCCAGAAAATTGTTTTGAGCGAGTTGGAAAAGGTGGGTGGCCACCGATATCCACCTGGATAAATACTCCCTCCTTAGGAAGCAATGGTATCCATTGTGTTGATTTCCCCCATCAAATGAGGAAATTTTTGCTGAATTTGGCCCCGGGTGAGACACTTGCCTTTGTGCAGGAGCTGCCCTGCTTTGAGGACTCGATAAAGCTGGATCCTTTGTTGTCAAGTTCCCTTGATATGTGTGTCCAAAATTTGATCACTGGATTCCTGTTGTATGCAGTCGGGTTTGAGCTCTGTTGGTGTCATCTTTTCGACTACTTTTGAGGTGTCCAATAATGGTGGGAAATAAGGGCGAAGGAGATGCACGTTGAACAATGAGTGGAGGCCAAGGAAAGGAGGAATGTTGAGATCAAAATAATTATCCCCCACATCCTTGGTGATGGTGTATAGCCTATAATGGAGTGGGCGAAGCTTCTGATGGGGTACTATAAGGAGTTATTTCTACGAGTGTAACCAAACTTTGTCTCCCACCTGAAACTTATGTGGCACTCGATGTTGATCATGGATCTTCTTTTACTTGTCATTGGACTTCTGTAGGATATCCTGAACTTGTTGGCAGATGTGGTGGATCCACTCAATGAACTGAGTGGCTTTGTCAGCTTCAATTGGAGAAGGAGATGAGTCGATCGAGGTGACCGCAAGGGGAAGTGCCACATCTATGGGACCCAATGGTTGGAATCCCAACCCCACCTGAAAGGGGCTGTGGTTGGTTGAGGTATGCAGGGCTTAGTTGTAGCTATGTTGGACATAGGTAAGGCTCTCATCCCATGTTTGAGGGGTCTTGGAATTATACATGCAAAGGATATGCACAATAATTCAATTGACGACCTCGGTTTGGCCATCTTTCTGGGTGTGGAAGGCCTTGGATTTAGTGAGCTTGGTGTCCAGCAGTGACTAGAGGCTCGACCAGAGTGTGCTGATAAATCGACTATCCCAATCTGAGAAAACGGTTTGGGGTATTCCAAAATGTACCCAGACTCGTTCAAAGAAGAGCTTGGAAGTGGCCTCTGCTGTGATGCTCTTCTTGTAGGCATCCATAATCACCATCTTAGAAAAGCGATCAACAACCGCAAAAACATAGTCATTTCCCTACTTGGTGGACAGGAGGCCCGACATGTTGTCCATTGAGATGGATTCCCATGGCTTGTCAAGAGTAGGAATAGGGGTGTACAATCCCTATTTCTTAGTCGTCGGTTTGGCAATAACATAGGCAGTGTAGGACCTGATATTCTTGTTGACCTCCTGTTGAAGTTTCGACTAGAAGAAATGTTTCTGCAGCATCACCATTGTCTTTTCAATGTCGAAGTGTCCTGCCACCCGACTGTAGTGGGATTCCTAGATAAACTTCGCTCGCTCGCTTGATGGAACACATATATGGCCCAAACAACATAAAAACCCATCCTAAAGATGGAAATTATCGACAACTGTGTTTGCACCCAACATTTGGTAGGTTATGGTGAAGTTTGGGTAGTTGGGGCCATCCAGAGGTCTCATGGCTGCAAGATTATAGCACCATGGTGAGTTCCATGAATGGCGGTCTGTTGAGGCAATCAATGACGTGATTGGTGCTTCCTATTTTATACTTGATGTTGAGGTGGAATTATTGCAAGTATGTGGACCACTTTTAATGGTGGTCATTCTGCAATTTTCCTTGTGTCTACATGAACTGTGGTGGCTTATGATCAATGTCGATGACTGTCTCCTTTCGAAGAATGTAATGTCCCCATTGGTGGCAGGCTTTCATAATGGATTACATTTCTTTGTCGTAAGTAGGGTACTTACGAACAACATATGATAGTGTCTCATGATGATAGGCCACGGGGTGGCTGTGCTGAGTGATAACGACGCCCACAACATAGTCTGAAGCATCTGTCTCGATCTCAAAGGGTTGTTGCAGGTCTGGTAGTGAAAGTATCAGGGATGAGCACAAGCGTTTCTTCAAATCATCGAACGCTTGTTGTTTGGACCAGCCCCACACAAATTTCTCCTTACCACCACCCTTGGTTATTTGGCTGAGGGCCCATACAATATGGGAGAATCTGAACATGAACCTGTGGTATAAATTGGCAAGGCCCAAGAAGCTTCGAATCTCAGTGAGTGTGGTTGGGGCTGGCCAGTCATGGATGACTTTGATCTTGGCTGGATCCACATGTACAACATGTTGATCAACGATGTAGCCCGGGTAATGGACCTTGTCCATGTCGAAGGAGCATTTTTCCAAGTTGACATATAGCTTGTGCTACCGCAGGGTGTGAAGAACTTGTTGAATATGCTGCAAGTGTTTGGCCAAAGTCTTGTTGTAAATGAGAATGTCATCCTGATACACCACTACAAAAGTATTGGTGAATGGTCATAGGATATCATCCATCATCCTCATGAAAGTGGTTGGAGAATTTGTCAAACAAAAGGAATTAACGAACCATTCAAAAAGGCCTTACTTTGACTTCAAGGTGGTCTTCCATACATTTGTCTGTTCTATCAGGATCTGGTGGTATCCATAATTCATATCAATGTTACTGAATTAATTGGCCCCCATGAGTTGATCAAGGAGGTTGTCTATTCGAGGAATTGGGTATTGATTTATGACTGTGATTTTATTCAGAGCCCAATAATCAATGTAGAGTCACCAGGTTCCATATTTCTTATGTACCAGCATGATTGGGCTCCCACAAGGTGATGAGATGGGATGGATGTGCCCCTTCTGGAGAAGTTCTTGGATCTATCGCTTGATCTTCTCATTCTCTAACAGAGAGAAATGATATACTGGCCCATTGGGCAATGGTGCGTTGGGGGTCAGATTGATGGGGTGCTTGGTCTGGCAGTGTAGAGGTACCCCGGTAGGTCAGGAGAAGATATTTGAGTATTCTTCCATGAAATTATCTACTTGCTTATGTTGTGTGGAGAGGTCAGCTGCAGAGACCCTGGATGTGGATGTGATCTTTCGCTTATTCTGAGAGGGAATCACGAAGAAGAGAAACTTCCCCATCTGAGAGATGACCTTCCTACATTTCTTAGTAGAGATCAATGAAATAACACTAGGTGGGACTACCTCAGGTATCCTGTACAATTTCCTGTTCAAAGTAATAATAACACTACGAGGCCTAGACTCATATACATCATGACATTTCCATAAATAGGGTTGGCCCAAAAGAACATCACAAACTTTGAGAGGAGAAACATCGCACAATACCTCATCTTCAAAGGGCTTGATGTCATACAATAGTTGGAACTATTGGCTGACGCAGAGATTGCTTCCTTGGTGAAGCCATCTAATGGTGTAGGGTTGTGGGTGCGGCGTTGTCAGCAGGGCCAACCGCTTGATGACCTCTACTGAGATAAAAAAATTTTGGCTACCACTATCAACGATGAAGTGCAACGGGGATCCTTTTACCCACAACTGTGAATGGAAGAGGAACTCTTCTTCTTCTAGCTCGTTTGGTTCACTAGGCTGGAGCTTGGTGGTAGCAACGGTGGCACTGGGTTCTGCGTCAATGATCTGTCTTCCCTTTTCTAGTTCTGGCTCAAAGTTAGAACCCACATCTAATTTAGAGGCTTTCACTTCGACCACCAACAAATGATTTGAGTGGCAGTCAACAGTGTTATGCCAAGGGTTCTTATGGAAGTTGCACCACTTCCCAGTATCTTCTTTGTCTTTTTGGTGTCCTTATTTTCTTGCGGCTTGGACTGGTTGTCCTGATACTGTCCATATTTTCTTTGTACATTATTTTGTGGGTTGGGGCCACCCTTTCCTAAATTTTGTTGTGACGGGTTCCCAGGCCCAAATTGCCACGTCTTTTGTTTGAGCTTCTGCTCAATTTTTACAACATATCGGTAGGTCGGGACCAAGGATGAGATGTACAAAAATTCCATTTCGATCCTAATGTATCTATGCAGAGCACTGCGATACTTGAGCACCAGATGTTTCTTTGAATCTTTGATACCCAACTTGGTGTGCAAGGTATGGAAGATATTTGTGAAATCTAGCACTACTTGGTCTCTTTATTTCCGCAGTGTGGTCCATTTGGTATACAAGTTTTCATAACTTCCGACAGGGTAGTATTGTTCCTTAATAACATCCCTAAAGGATTCCCAGGTGGACGTGACTATAAATAATGAGGGTTCCTCTATTTCCTTTTTCTCACGGAAAGTTTCCCACCAATATTTGACATAGGGAACGGATTTGAGGAGCGTAAAAGTAATCTTCTCTCTATTCGAAAAGTTATGGATAGAAAAATACCCTTCTAGTAGATTCAACCAATTGTCTACAACATTTGTGTCTATTTGGCCTTCAAATATAGGAATATCAAAGTTTAATTTTACCTTGAAGGGGGTGGCACCTCTGCTTGAAGAAGATGCATCACTTGTTGGTAGTCATCGAAGGATTTGCATGAAACTATCCATCATCTCATTCCTATTTTGCGTGAGATATTCCTCAATCAACAGTTTGGAAGGATCTCCTATCCCATCATCTTTATTTTCTCCTGCCATGAGAGGTTGCTTGGTCATCTGAGATATTTTTTCCTCAAGAGAAATAAGCTCAAGACCCAACTCTTTATACTCTGACCTCATTGGGGACATGCATTAAGACGACAAGGAGTAGACTACTCTGATACCACTGATCCAGATTTTATTAGTAGAATGAAATGACTACAGATTATTAACAGGTGCTTAACGCAAAATAATAGAGATACAATAAAACTGGTTTTCCATTCAATAAGGAAATAAGCTGAAACTGTAAAATGCAGCGGAAACAAGCTTGCTGGAATGGTGGTGGCTTATCTCTAAGAATAGATGTGATGATTGTGCTCATTCGCAAGAAGATTATTACAATGAAGATCTGAAGGCCTTTTTACAATAAATAGGAATGCCAAAAAACCTAGCCCTAGGAGAGGAAGCGCCAAAATTCATGTGGGCCTCGTTTGGGTAAGTTAGTACATCAACTTCCCGGGGTCGTAACTTTTGCATACGATCTTTGTTTTAGACATATGATAGCCCATTGGAAATATATCGTAGAGGAGATTCATTTTGGGGGAAATATTAAAGGAACTTATATATTTCTCCCCATTTTCCCAAAAAACATCGTTTAGGGTCTCAAAACAGCTCCGTAAGTGAAAAACTGCTAAAAATAGTAAATTACCAAAATTGCTAGAAAATTGTTTTGAGCTAGTTGGAAAAGGTGGGTGGCCATCGATATCCACCTGGATCATTAACACAATCCAACGGTCATCAATAATAACAATATTTCAACAAATACTTCTGCAATCAAGTTGGTCAAGAATCCCATATTCCATTATTGAACCAAGCACATCAACACAAAGTATCACTTGATTTGATATCATTTATAGGAAGAGACTATTCACTTAATACATTGTTCCACAAATGAGAAAATTGCAGACATCTTCACCAAAGTGCTTGGAAGAGAAAAATTTGAGGTGCTTGGAAGAGAACAATTTGAGAAGTTCAGAATGATGCTTGGACTCACACACACCACTTCGGATTAAGGGGGGAATGTTGGACATGTAATCTTTTGTGGTTACGTTACTTGTAACTATAATGTAAATATGAAGAGTCAGAAGTGATAGGAACGGTCACTCGTTGAGGAAGACCAATAGTCATTTGGTTATGTATATATGCATCTATCTAGCTAATGAAAATCATCAAAGTATGGAGTTATTTTTCTACCCACTCCTAGCCTGACATTGAGATAGTGAGTGATTTCCATGATTCCATTAAAGATGACTCAATCTTCCATAAAAATCATCCATTAGAGGAAATAACATAGTTTGTGTGGCAATAATGATGAAGAAAGAAGTGGCAGTAATATTTCCTTGGGTGGATCCCTAGTCAATTTAATGGTCACTAATTCTAAGGAGGAGTTCCCTTTCTCAAATTTATTTGTATTGGGTATGCTGATGAGGTTTCAATTAGATTCCATGACTGAAGGTCCTAGCACCATCTCATTAGTATTCTATATATCCACCATAACGAATCACAATCATTGCATTGAGGAGGAACAACATCACTTTGAAAAACCAATTGGTCACCTACTTTGTAAGATCAAATGCCTCCCATCATCCTTGATCACTTCAATTAGCAAAAACTCCACTACAAGAGATCATACCATGCACCCGACATTATTTTTTTAGCAACCTATCCATTACGATGTTGAAGCGAGAGACTCAATATAGGCCCAATATATTTCACTCTCTCAAATATATCCAGTGATGTAGCCACAGGTTGATGGTTTGAACATCACCTAAAACAAAAAGGCTCAACTTCCCAAAATCTCACTTGGGGAAAAAATAATCATCAATTAGAACCAATACACATCAACCAACAAAGCACAGTGCACCCATCAAGCTAAGAGAAAAGGAGGTATTTGTTTTTCAAACAAATAATTAGGAGTTTGATGCTAAAGAGATTTATTCCACTAATTTCAATTTGATTTGCATGTAAATGACATTAGATATATTTTTACCACTCAAGCTTTTGAGTGATGTCTTAATAAGCTGATTTTTTCTTAAATTGTATTTATACCAAATGAAATAGGTAAGAATAGAACATTTGGTACAACAACAATTGATTGTAATGAAAATTAACGAATGAAGTTGATCAAAGGATCAATTGAGAGTGATTTTTGGTTGATGTATCAAGTGTAGTTGAGAGTCAATTTATATGCATGTTAGGCTAAATTAGAGAAAACAAATATCTACTAATAAAAAGAGTGGGGCATAGAGTTTTTCTCAACTTCAAAATAGTGCGGCATGAAAATTGCAACAAATCTTTGAATATGGAGACCATATTGTATTTTCATCACTAGAAGAATACCCATAATAAATTATTTTTCTTTTGGTTCTTGTTATATACCACCTGAAAATGGAATGCATGGATATAAGGAACCTTTTTTTGTGCACGTGTGTCTATCTTTGTGTCTGATAATGTATTTTCATACATGTTATATACATTTTAAGTGAAGTTGATGCATTCAATCTCCTTCCACAATCTCATGCAATCGAAAGAAAACAAACCTCATGGACGAATTAAAGGAAATAAAGGAACTCATTTAAGCATCATCAATCATTGAAAGAAATGAGAAAATCAAACTAATAAACAAAGTAGAACTTTATGGACTCAACTCATCATGAAGCATTCAATTTTTAATAAAAAAAAACAACATTAATTGTAACTTGCAAATAGTCTTTTTGTAAGTTTGTTTTTATTTTTGAAATAAAGTTGAATTGTACTTATTGGGTGAATTCTTGGTAACTCAACACTCTCCAATTTCTGAGTTTAAAACGAATTGGTTGAATCATTGAATTGTATATAGGGTTGATTTGTAGGAAGCCCTCTTTGTTGTCGAGTTATCTGCAGAAGGAGGCCTAGTTAAATCTTTAAAAATGACTCAAAGTCTAGAATTATTAGATTTGTTGAACACTCTAATACTCACTGTTGTTGATAGCACAATATCAATCAACAAAAGAACTCTAAAATCAGTTCTAACTTGTTTTCAAATTTTGCAAGACAAAGTTAAACTTCTTCAGACTCAATCACAAATTCCTAATGATGAACTCCAACTAAATTATCTTCAACATTCTAAACTAGCCCTTGTTTAGAACAACCCACTTTTTGAATTTGATAATGATTCCAATCAATAGTCAACATAGGATCAACAAAGTGAAACAAATTTAGATGCAGTTTCAGATGAGGATGAAGTTTTTCATTAATAGGTTCATCATACTCTTTCCAAACCCATTATCATACCATGAGAAGAAATTAGAAACAACAAACATAGAACATAACTTGGATATGATAAGTAACCTTTTATATTCCATATTATTCCAAACAAATCCACTTCAACAGTGCATGACTCCTTCAATAAGTTTCAACTTCACATGTTCCAATTCAACATTATAATGCTAACTTCCAACTGTTGGATTACTAAGAGGAGGGGTGAATCAGTAATAGAGCAATTTAATCCTTTTTAACCATATAATCCAAGTGTTATATGAATGAAACATTATCATCCAATAACTGCAGAGTAAATAAGCAATGAACAAATGAACAATCATACACATACATAGTACACCAGTGTTTTACGTGGAAACCCAAAGTGGGATAAAACCACAGAATGATTTTTCTTATATGTCTTGAAGAATTACATTCATTAGAAGCACCAAATTCCTTTGTTTTCCAGCTGCAACTGGAAGGAGGATCCAACCCCCTTGTTTCTCAGGATACAACCTAAAGGAATCTCCAACTCCCCTATTCTCTGGCTACATCCAGAAGGAGGCTACAACCACCTATGTTCTCCGGCTACAACCGAAAGGTGGCTACAACCACCTATCCTTGCCCTGTCCAACCTCCCCAAAGTAGAAGTAGAATGATGGAACCATTGTCACACTATCACTGTGAGATATATTGCTATAAACCTGTACCAATAAACTTGAACCATGCATCAACCATGCATCAACCTATACCTCAACTTATAATCAACCTGTACCATAAACAAGTGCATCAACCATGCACCAACCTGTACCAAACAACCTGTAATCAACCTGTACCATAAACAAGTGCATCCAACCATGTACCAAGTATGTACCAATCATGTTTCAACTACTCATCAATATGTACCAACATCATCAACTATACACCTCATGTATGTGCCAACTCATCAACTACTTGTCTCAACCATGTACCCAACATGTAACTCAACCAAAATCCCTCATCAATATCATGATATAAATATGATTTGTAACTCTATAATAGAGATGGTGTATATGATCACATACCTGCAAACCTTCCTTAACTTTAACAACAAGAGACTAGCATTTTCATCAAACTTTTCTTTAGTCTCACATGACTAGTTGTGGATTAGTCAACAACACTAACTTGAAATAATCATAACTATGTACCTATAATTTATAAATATCTGAAACTGACACACAATGTTCTTCAGTGTTTTTTGTGCAATTCCAGGTGTCACTACTTGGAACCTCTCAGAAAAGGAGTTATAGCAAAACTGACATACCTTGCTGAATTCTGGCTTATTCTAGAGAATGACCTTGTAGAGCATGCCCTGCACGAAATATTTGTTGAATTGATCTGAAAATGTTACACAGAATACTACAGACTGTACTCTAACCAACACATTTTTTCTTACTAAATTTGGATATATTATGAATAAGTTATGATGTTTTTACCCAAAACACTTGTTTTAGACTAGTTTCAGGACTAGCCACAAACCCTATTTTCCATGGAGTGTAACTCCGAAAATGAAATATCCCACAAGATTATTCTTTTACCACAGATACTTGAATATGTTTCTTCAATGGCCTATCAAACTCACGGTCTGAATCATTCTATAAAAAAAATTTGTGCTAAAATGTTGAGATGACCTGTAAATAACATACCTTAGAAAACATCATCAAAATAATTTATCCTCCCTTGAATTCCAGCCCTCTTTTATTCACCTTCCCTCTCAAATTCGTATTATATATCCTTTGGTTACCTTAGTCACTTATAGATATTCAATATGCTCAAGTGTGATGTAAAATGAGAGAGTCTTGCCTCTTATTTATACTCTCCATCTTCTACGTCACTTAACCCATTTCTAGGTCACTTAACCTATTTCTAGGTCACTTAACCTATTTTCCTCATTTTTAGGGTTAACCACTTTCCATAATTAGAATTTTCTCCATTACTTTATCATTTAAATATTCCTCCTTGACTTTGTCACCTCACTTTATCATTTAAGTAATCTTCTTTGATTTTGTCACTTCACTTTATTATTTAAATAATCCTTCTTCACTTTGTCACTTTACTTTATCATTTAAATAATAATTTCTTCTTTGCAAGATCTTTGACTTCTTTGACCTTTTGGGGCTTCAAGCCAACATATGAGGGTCCTCCAACTTCGTAAGGCCACAAGTCTCAAACCGTGAGGAGTTATGTGACGTTCCACATACCACCAGAAATGGCATGACATGTACTATTCATATAGAATAGTATTACCTTCAAATATATTAAAACTCATACTATATACATGAAACAAACTTGGATCCATTACCCAAACCTTTGTGCTATTAGAATTCGCTACCATACTTTCTTCAAGGGTTGACATTAATGACAACCAACCTTAATCAACAATATCCCCCTTTGGCATTGATGGCAACACTCTGATGAAATACTGAAATTATGCCATGCAATACTGAAGTCATATCACTCATGCTCCCTCTGGAAACATTCCTATGTCCTCTTCATATCTGTGACCATTGCTCCCCCTAGAACCATGCCTCTGTCCTCTGCATCTGATGAATCTCTCCCCCTTTGTCATCAATGGAAAATGTATCTTTCCATACGGGGTTGCTCCCCCTGACTAAACTGTCCTCTTTATGGTGCTTCATCATGTACATGTAATACATATAAGATAAACATTCAAAAACATTCATTTTGGAGTAGAAATAACTTCGAGTCTCTAGTGAATATACTCAAAGGATTCCCGTGGAAGTGGTTTTGTAAAGATGTCTACCACTTGTTCTTTTGTGCCCACATACTCAACTTTGATGTTCTTTTCTGCAACCTGTTCCTGTAGAAAGTGATACTTCATTAGAATGTGCTTCATCTTGGAGTACATCACCGGGTTCTTTGAGATCCTGCTGGTACTTGTATTATCACAATATATTGGAATGGGCTCATCATACTCAACCTGTATATCTGTCAAATTTTGTTTCATCCAAAGAACCTGTGTACAACATGTTGTTGCTGAAATATACTCTGCCTCAGCTGTAGATAGAGATACTGATGATTGATTCTTGATTAACCATCATACTAAACACTCACCCAAGTAGAACACTGCTCCATTGGTGCTTCATCGGTCATCAATACAACCTTCCCAATATGCATCTGTGTAGGCAATAAGAGATATATCCTTTCCTTTTGGATACCATAATCCAAACTCTTATGTTCCTTTGAGATATTTGAAAATTCTCTTCACTGCTAATACATGTGATTCCTTTGGTGTTGCTTGAAATCATGCCACCTATCCAACTGTGTGCATTACATATGGTATGGATTTTGTCACATATAGTAGGCTTCCAATCATTAACTTGTATTGCCTCTGATCTGTAGACTTTGAATCATCATCTTTGCTTAACTTGCAATTGGTTTGCATGGGAGTGATAATTGGTTTGCAATCTTCCATTTTGAACCTCTTTAGCATTTCTCTGATATAATTGGTTTGAGAAATAAAAATTCATTGCTTTCTTTGACGTATTTGAAGTCCCAAAAATAAGGATAGTTCTCCAAGTAATGACATTTCAAATTCATTCTGCATATCCTTTGCAAATATCTGGCTTAACCTGTCATCATCACTACCAAAAATAATATCATCAACATAAACTTCAATTAATAAAAATATTACCTTGACTTACCTTGATGTAGAGGTTGTTGTCTACACTTCCTTTTATGAACCCTACCTGTTGTAGATATTTATCTAATCTAGAGTACCATGCTCTAGAAGCTAATTTTAGACCATACAAGGCCTTCTTTAATTTGCACACATAGTTTGCATTCTCTGACAACTAAAATCTTTCTGGTTGTTCAATGTAGACTTCTTCTTCAAGTTTACCATTCAGAAGAGCCACTTTTACATCCATCTGATACACTTTAATATTTTTGGAGCATGCATAAGCTAAAAGCAATTAGATTGCTTCCATTTTGGCAACAGGGGCAAATGTCCCCGCACGGGTGTAGACGGATTGGCAAATGCCGTGTAAATGGAAGGAAATTTGTAAAATGAGCTTTCATGTTTGATTCTCACCCGGATTTACTTGTGCACCATTATTAAGGGCTAGGTGGCTGCACCTAGGGTTATAGTGGTAGCCAACGGCGATCGACCCCATGTCACGCGAGTACGAGAACCGTCAGTTTTTTATTCTCCCAGTACAAAAAAAACAAAAAAAACAGAGGCAAATGTATCTTCAAAGTCTACTCCTTCAACCTATGCATATCCTTTACAAACCAATATAGATTTGTTCCTTGTAACCTGTCCATATTCATTCAATTTATTCTTATATACCCACTTTGTGCCGATCACATTCTTATCCTTTGGTCTTGGAACCAATTCCCAAGTGTCCTTTTTCTCTATTTGATAAAATTATTCATCCATGGCCTTGTTCCAAAATTCATCCTTGTTTCCCTCTTCAAAACAGGTTGGTTCAATCGTATATGTGAGTGCTAGGTGTGTTTGTTTTGATGAATGGATTCTTCTTCTAGTCTCAACTCCTACGTCTTTGTTTTGGATAATCTGATCTGAAGGATGATTCTTCTATACTCGTCTGCTAGGTGTTTTTGGAGGAACTTGCTGACCTTTCTCTTCTGCTTCTTTCAGATTCTCTTCCTCTTCCTCTTCTACTTCCTTTTCATCTTCTGCTTCTTCTTCGAAAAGTTGTTCCATTGATTCATTTTCTTCTTCCTTTGATTCTAGTCTACCTGTTTCATCAATTGTTAAATTGTTGCTTTCTACAACTTTGTTAAATCTTAGATTGTAAAACTTGTATGATTTCCTTGTACTTGAGTAACCAACAAGTACTCTTTTGTCCACACAAGATTCAAACTTTCTCATTTTCCCATCTTCTCTTTTGATGTATCATTTGCTTCCAAAAACTCTGAAGTGCTTCACATTTGTTGGTCTTCCTTTCCATAGCTCGTAGGGAGTTTTGTCAGTGTTGTTTCTGAGCATTACTCTATTTTGAATGTGAACTATTGTATGCACTTTCTGTGTCCAAAATATATCTGTCAATTTGGAATCCATTAGCATTGTTTGAGCCATTTCCTATACTATCCTGTTCTTTCTTTCAATAACTCCATTATGCTGAGGTGTCCTAGCAACGAAGAATTTCCTTTTTATTCCATGATTTCTGCAGTAGTCCATAAATTCCTTTGAAGTGAACTCCCCTCCATTATCAGATCTCAAGAATTTGATTTTTGAATCCATTTCATTTTCAACCATTTCCTTGTAGATATTGAAGTTTTCAAAAGCTTCTGACTTATTCTTGAGAAAGCAAACTACATTCATTCTTGTATAATCATCAACTAATAACATAAAATATTTCTCACCTTTTAAACCCTTTGTTGTAGTTTGTCCAACTAGATCAATATGCACAAGTTCCAGTGGTCTTTTCGTTGAATATTCCTTTGATTTGAACCTGGTCTTTGTTTGATTTCCTTGTTGACAATGTTTGCATAAAGTGTTGGTTGGTTTCGTGATCCGAGGAATTTCTCTGACTGCTTCTCTTCTGCTGACTTTGACAAGGTTATCAAAATCTATGTGACCCATTCTTCTGTGCCATAGCCAAATTTCATCTTCCTTTCCCAGACAACACTTTTCATTTCCAATTTCACTTAATACATATATGTTTCTTGAAGTTCTCACAGTTGTAGCAATCAATTTTCCTGAACCTTATTTTCTTATCTCGCATTTTTTTGAATTGAAAGTAACTTTATGACCTTGGTCACACATTTGAATCACACTTAGAAGATTATGTTTCATATCTTCTACTAGTAGAACATTGTTTTCCTTGGTATTCTTGTTCCCAATTCTAACTGTTCCTTTTCCAATGATTTTAGCTGAATCATCATTTCCGAAGGAGACTGATCCATCTCTTTCCTTTCATAATGTAAGAAACCTGTCTCTATCACCTGTCATGTGTTTTGAACAACCACTGTCAACATACCAACCACGTTTCTTCTGCTTAGCTTGTAGAGAGAGTGTGCATTCTTCATTGCTATATTGATCCTGCTTTCTTATCCATGTCCTTTTCTGAAGTTCTTGTCTGTGACTGTTGTTATTCTATTGTGGTTCTCTAGGAGGGACTGCCATTTTGCAATCTTTGGCCATGTGTCCAAAATTGTTACATTTGTAACATTCCACTTTAATGCTCAAAGATTCAAACCTATTGTAACTTCTTGTCTGTATTTCACTAGGCCTTCTTAGATAACCCCTTTGTGTATGAATTCCAAAGTTGTTTGTGTTCCTGTTGTTAGCTCTACAATTCACAACTTTATGTACAAAATCATTACATGCATAACATAAACCAAAAAATATAGTTTGATACCTAGGAGTTGAAGATCTTCTGAAAGGAGGTACTCTTATAAATTCTTCTTCTTCCGGAGGCCTATCTATCAGTTGTTGATTTTGAAATCTGAATATTCTCGGTGGCAGAGTGTCCCTGTAATCTTCCTTGTAGATATTCCTATCCCCCTTGATTGTTTATGCATAGCGTTTTGGATATGTTTTTTTCTCTGTTGTTTTGGAGCTTGATCCTTTTTCTGTCTAATTGTATCTAAGTCCGGACTTGTCATGATGAGATTTTTGACTACTAATAATGTCATCCGAAACTTTTGAGTTGTTTTTCATATTTTTCTTTTGAAGATCCTTTCTTAATGTGACAATCTCTGCTTCCAAATTTCCAATGATCTTGTCTTTTTCTTCTAGCTGTTCTTTGAGTGCTTCTTCAATTCTTTTATCTTCTTCTATTTGAACCTTCAAATTTGCGATCATTTGTTCTAGTTCTTGAGTGGCTTCTTTCTTGTCTAGTTCTGCTTGTAGTTTCTTTTTTTTCTTCTTTTCTCTTCTGAGTAACTTCTATGTCACACATTAATTCCTCTCAGTAGTCAACTTCTACCTCTTCAATTTCTTCTTCGACTTCTTCATATTCTTCTTTGGATTCTTCATATTCTTCTTCAGAGTCTTCTACTACCATGAATAGAACTCTTTCTATCTCACTGTCACTGATTTCATCTTCATCTGATGATGAGATGTCTTCTTTGGTGCATAATCTTTTCTTGAAAACTTTCTTTGTGGTTTTTTTTCCTTTATATGTTTGTTTTCCTTTTGAGTAAACTTCATCATTTTTGTTTTTATTATAAGGACATTTGTTAGTAAAATGACCAATACCATCACAATTAAAACAAATTAAAGGAATCTTACCTCTATACCTACCGTTGGTTCCCTTGTTTAGTCTTTCTTCACCATCTTTCGAGACGTCACTGTTGCTGCTATGTTCTTCTTTTTGCCTTCCCTTTTGCTTTGAATTTTTGAATTCTTTGAAGGCTGCTTCTTTTATATATGGATTTTCCTGTTCATTTCTCATTTCATATGCTGTGAAGATTCCATGTAATTTGTCCATGCTTATTGACTTTAGATCTGATCTTTCTTCTAGTGTTGATATCTTAGGGTCAAATCCCATAGGAAGAGATCTTATTACTTTTTGAACAATTACATATTCTTGTTGGACACACCTACCACACTTAGAAGGGGAGGTGAATGAGTGTGGGTATCTTTTTCCCAAAACTTCCCTCTTACACAAAAACTCCTTAGTTAACATTCAACATTTGATCATTACTCATTGTTTTCATTTATAATTAGTTAGATGTGACTACATATCAGAAACATATATCAGCAGCATATCATCAACAAATCATCTCCACAAGGAACACAAAGAACACAATATGTATGTACAATTTTTCTTTTTATTATGGACTTCAATCTAGGGGTTTTTCAACAACAACTGAATAGAGTACAACTCTACAAGAGCACCAGATCTATATGAAAGAATCAACTTACATTATCAGTACCAATTGATATGAGGCAAAAATCCTCAATAGATATCAATCTGTCAACCTAAACAAGTGCATCAACCATGCACCAACCTGTGCCAAACAACCTATAAGCAACCTGTACCATAAACAAGTGCATCCAACCATGTACCAAGTATATACCAATAATGTGTCAACTACTCATCAACAATGAATCATCAATATGTACCAACATCATCAACTATACACCTCGGTTATCTGTCAACTCATTAACTGCTTGTCTCAACCATGACTAGTTTTGGATTAGTCAAAAACCTCAACTTGAAATAATCATAACTTTGTACCTGTAATGAATAACTATATGAAACTGATACACAATGGTATTCAGTGTGTTTTATGAAATTCCTCTAGGTTTCACTACTTGGAACCTCTCAGAAAAGGATTTATAGAAAAAATGACATACCTTGTTGAATTCTGGCTTATTCTAGAGAGAGACATTGTAGAGTGTTCCCTACACAATATATTCATTGAATTGATATGAAACAGTTAAAAAACATACTATAGACTTTACCCTAACCAAAACATTTGGTATCATAGAATTTGTATATGTTATGAAGAAGTTATGACGTTTTTACTCGAAACACCTATTTTTGACTAGTTTCAAGACTAGCCACAAACCCTATTTTCCACGGTGTGTAACTCCCAAAATACAATGACCCACAAGCTGAATTTTTTACCAAATATACTTGGATATGTTTCCTTAATGGAATATAAATCCCACGGTCTGAATCATTATATAAAAAAGGTTATAGAGAAAATGGTGAGATGACTTGTAAATAACATACCTTAGAAAGCATCATGAAAAGAATTTATCATCCCTTCAATTCCGGCCCTCTTTTCTTCACCTTCCTTCTGAAATTCGGCTTAGATATCCTTGGTTATCTTAGTCACCTATAGATATTCAATATGAACAAGTGTTCCACACCAAAAATGCTCAAGAAGCTCTCACAAGAAGCTCTCCATCAATACTCCAAAAGATATTCTCACAAGAAGCTCTCCATTGATCCACAAAAAGGATGATCTACAAGAGACCATTTATATCTTATTTATACTTTCATCCTCTATGTCACTTAACCCATTTTTAGGTCACTTAACCCATTTCTAGGTCACTTAACCTATTTTCCTTATTTTAGGGTTAACCACTTTCCATAAATAGAAATTTCTCCAATATTTTATCATTTAATTATTCCTTCTTGATTTTCTCATCCTACTTTATCATTTCTTGATTTTTTCACTTCTCTTTATTATTTAAATAATCCACCTTGAATTTTTCACCTTACTTTATCATTTAAATAATAATTTCTTCTTTTAGGTCACTTAACCTATTTTCATTATTTTTAGGGTTAACCACTTTCCAAAAATAGAAGGTTCTCCAATACTTTATCATTTAAATATTCCTTCTTGATTTTGTCACCTTAGTTTATCATTTCTTGATTTTGTCACTTCTCTTTATTATTTAAATAATCCACCTTGACTTTGTCACTTTACTTTATCATTTAAATAATGATTTCTTCTTTTAGGTCACTTTGAC
>ML784285.1:246860-262751 GCA_009831015.1 Picea engelmannii | reverse complement strand
TCCTTCTAGAAGCGGAAGCTTCTATTAGGTCTTCTTACATCCACCTTATTCTATTTTATTGAAAGGTCTTATTAATATTGACCTTTATTACATCCGAATACATTGATCTACCTATGTGCGGGTTAGGACCTTAACAGATCGTTCAAGTCTGTAAAAGTCTCACACACTGAATCTGAAGAACCAGTGTTATCAAAACAACGCCTATAAAGAGGTGGCTCCACGTTTCTAAGTGGAAGACCGAAAAGTCCTCACGACCAGCGGAGTGGGTGGTCTACCACCCTAGGTCAGAGACCCAAAGCAATGACTAACTAACTCACTATGGAAAACTAAGGAGCACAGAGCACACCCTAAAAATTTCTAAAGGAAAATCAAGCAAATGACTAACTAGTTGGAATAACAGTTACACCAACCAACACTAGAGCAACTTACTGGTGCAACTGAAACTCGAATATGGAAGCACCCTCCAGGTCAAATCTGCAAAGCATGGCCCGATGTTTTTCCTAGGTACTATGGTATACCCCTGCAGCCACCTATGTAATTCATTGATGTATAGGCAACTAGGTTGCCATCTCATGACCAACTACCAGGCGGGTACAGTCGACAGTCGGGTGGACCGCAATGAGCAAGGTATCAAGCTCGAAACCTATCGAGGGTATCGAAAGAAAGTGTTATGGAAGATGACTGAGGACCTCAAATGGATTTGAGACCCACGAAGCTCCATGGCAAATGCGATCAACGTAATCCCAAGAGAAGTCCTCTATATGTGTTCCTTCACTACGATTGGTTTGGCTTTGGAGGGGTTATCTCCGCTACCTTTCTGCATGCGACCTCTTGTTTAGCCCCTATGTTAGCGGGGGGTCCCAGATAGTTTCCACGTTAATAGAATTTAACACTCCCTAACTCAGACTTCAATGTTTGGTTTAACGGCCTTAAAGAGTTTCCTCTCCAACCTAATTCAAGGCCCTAACCCTAAACTAGTTGGTTGACCCTACAAACATAAAATTCTAGTTATTTTTAATTAGCATTCTTTTTACTGGCTTGATTTACTCAAAAAGGGTGTGGTAGTGCAACTGATCTTGTTAAGACTCTTGCGAAAAAATAAAATTATAACAACACTAGCAAAGAACGATTATCTTTCTTATTTTCTTTTGAAATGTTTTTAAAATTAGAAGAAATCACAATGATATGCTAATTTCTTTTTCTTTTTCAAATAACAATGAGAAGCAAATGCCAAGAAAGAAAGAGACATAACAAGCTAAGTTTTTATTTGTTTTTCTTCCAATCAAAGAAGAAATATTAAAAGATTCTAAAAGAAACTGATGAATCCATGATTCATGGGCCCCCCCTCCCGGCCATGAGGGGGGATATTGTTTTTAAATGCAACTCATTTTTCTTAAAATTTCAAGCTAAAAATAAGTTAAAAAGCTAGGAAACACGAGAAATCTTTTTTTTTTTTAAAGACAAGTAAACCGACGTCAGACCTAGGCTACAGATTGTTATAACAGAGACCAAGACTAGATCAAGAAAACCCCTGAGAAGTATGACTTCTGACAGGGAAGAGGATGATTGCCTCTTCTTTAAAAAAGATTTTCTCAACACAGACACACTACTGACACTTCAGCAGCTTGCGTATGTACGTGAGTTGTCTAAAGGTAGGGTGCGTATGTATGCATTCAGACCCACTACAGGCCGCATACACCTCTATAACTTTCTAAGAAAAAGAAAACAACAGTCAAGCTGTCAAGGCAGGGAATACTGGTATGGAAGACCCGAATCCATTAAAGACTCAGACACTTACAGAAAATCAAAAAAGGAAATTAAACCAATTAAAACACCCAAAAAGAATATCCCCTAAAAACCCTAGAGGTCTCCCCAGTATGGTCACCAATTATGCTATAGCGGGAAAAACCCCCTATGGACTACACTAGGGTTCTAAAGTGCAGACAGAGCTAACCGTCTAAATTCTCCTACTTTTAAAAACTATCCCGACATTACCCCACAATCATACATAAAAGACAAAGTATAGGGATCTGATAGACATACCTTAAACTCCATGTCTGGTGTTGATCCCTTTGCGCTTGGTTGTTTCCCGACTACAAGTCTCTTCCAAAGGCTGACCTGCATTCATCAAAAGACAAACAAGAAACTACAAGCATGCATTCTACATATGGATTAGTGGGTTAGATATCATAACCAAAATGCAAATAAATCATGAAGATTGAAGACATCATTTGGCAAGACGAAAAAAGTATTTCTTTATATTAATCTCACAAACGTTGTTTACAATATGAGACTGACAAATTCTCCTTGAACTCGGCCCTGGGCTCCTCTTCACCAATGCACCAATTTCTTCCATGTATTCTTCTCCTCTTCAGTTCTCTTTAGGGAAATGGCAAGGATTTGCAATTGAGGAGAAAGGGATGAAACATGGAATTCTGGCTCAAAATCACAATTTGGTTGTAAAATATTGGGGCAAATGGAAGATATTGAAATGGGCATAGTTTCTTTTCTCGTGCGCTTCTCTTTAGAATGGGACCCCAACACCTTATTTTTATAGGCCAAAAAGATAGTAACGGTTGGGGTGACTGGCTATGGGTGATCAAATGGTTAAGTAACGGCCCAAAAACCCCTATCCATTTCCAATTTTTATTTTTCACACTTTTTGTGAGTGTACGCGGGCTATAATGGTGAAACTAGTGTATGTACATGGGAAGTAGTGGTGCAGGGCCCGTACATATTCAAAGAAATGTTTTTTCAGAAAAGTTGTCCAATGATGGATTGGAAAAAATAGCAAGTAAGATGGCCTGATGCCAGATATGCATGTCTGGTGCAATTTAGGGTTATAACAAGGCTCCAACCCCCTTGTTTCTTAGGCTACAACCTGAAGGAATCTCCAACTCCCTTATTCTCTGGCTACAACTGGAAGGAGGCTACAATCGCCTATCTTCTCTAGATACAACCGGAAGGTGGCTACAACCACCTGTCCTTGCCCCGTCCAACCACCCTAAAATAGAAGTATAATGATGGAACCACTTTCACACTATCATTGTGAGATATACCATTGTAAACCTGTACCAATAAACCTTAACCATGTATCAACCTGTACCATAAACAAGTTCATCAACCACGCACCAACCTGTACCAAATAACCTATAATCAACCTATACCATAAAAACGTGCATCCAACCATGTACCAAGTATGTACCAATCATGTTTCAACTACTCATCAACTATGACTTGTCAATATGTACTAACATCATCAACTATACACCTCATGTATGTGCCAACTCATCAACTACTTGTCTCAACCATGTACCCAACATGTAACTCAAGCAAAATCACTCATCAATATAATCATCCAAATATGATTTGTAACTCTGTAATAGACGTGTTGTATATGATCACATACCTTCAAACCTTCCTTAACTTTANAAGAGACTAGCATTTTCATCAAACTTTTCTTTAGTCTCACATGACTAGTTTTGGATTAGTCAACAACCCTAACTTGAAATAATCATAAATACGTACCTGTAATGAATAAATATTTGAAACTGATACACAATGTTCTTCAGTGTGTTTTATGCAATTCCTCCAGGTTTCACTACTTGGAACCTCTCAGAAAAGGAGTTATACTAAAAATGGCATACCTTAATGAATTCTAGATTATTCTAGAGAGCGACCTTGTAGAGCGTGCCCCACACGGAATATTTGTTGAATCAATCTAAAAATGTTACACATATTACTAAATAATGTACTCTAACCAAAACATTTGGTATTACTAAATTTTTATCTGTTATGAATAAGTTATGACATTTTTACCCGAAACACTTGTTTTAGACTAGTTTCAGGACTAGCCACAAACCCTATTTTCCATGGAGTGTAACTCCAAAAATACAATGACCCACAAGAATATTTGTTTACCTTAGATACTTGGATATGTTTCATAAATGTCCTATCAATCCCACTATCTGAATCATTCTAGAAAAAACATTATTGTGAAAATGGTGAGATGACCTGTAAATAACATACCTTAGAAAGCATCATCAAAATAATTTATCCTCCCTTGAATTCTAGCCCTCTTTTCTTCACCTTCCCTCTAAAATTCGTCTTAAATATCCTTTGGTTACCTCATTCACCTATATATATTCAATATTCTCAAGTGTGATGTAAAATGAGAGAGTCTTGCCTCTTATTTATACTCTCCATCTTATAGGTCACTTAACCCATTTGTACGTCACTTAACCTAATTCTAGGTCACTTAACCCATTTCTAGGTCATTTAACCTATTTCTAGGTCACTTAACCCATTTCTAGGTCACTTAACCCATTTATAGGTCATTTAACCTATTTTCCTCATTTTTAGGGTTAACCACTTTCCATAATTAGAAAGTTCTCCATTACTTTATCATTTAAATATTCCTCACTTTACTTTACTTTGTCACCTCACTTTATCATTTAAATAATCTTCTTTGATTTTGTCACTTCACTTTATTATTTAAATAATTCTTCTTTACTTTGTCACTTTAATTTATCATTTAAATAATAATTTCTTCTTTGCAAGCTCTTTGACTTCTTTGACCTTTTGGGGCTTCAAGCCAACATATGAGGGTCCTCCAACTTCGTAAGGCCATAACTCTCAAACCGTGAGGATTTATGTGGCGTTCCACATACCACCAGAAATGGCATGACATGTACTATCCATATAAAAATTATTACCTTCAAATATATTAAAACTCATACCATTATACATGAAACAACCTTGGGTCCATTACCCAAACCTTTGTGCTACAAAATTCACTACCCGACTTTCTTCAAGGGTTGACATCAATGAAAACCAACCTTAATCAAAACCAACATTGTCATCAAGTTGGAAATATGGATGATCAATTATTTAATCTCTATCCTTGATAGCATTGTGGAAAGCATAATAATTCATCAAAAAACTGCTCCATGCTAAAGAAACCTACAATATCAAATATTCACTATGCGATGCAGGAGCATCGCCATTAGCAATAAAAGAGGTTGAGTGGAGGACAACTCAACACCCAACGCAGAAATTTTAAACTGCTTTTGAATTCCGAGGAGAGTGCATCATTTGATGTTTTGGAGACTTTGTAATTAAAGTTGTTTATTATTTTGAGGCTGCAATTATTCTAAGCAATCTAGGAGATTGTCTTTCTCTTTAATGAAAGATAAGATTGTACATATTTTGAGCATCAACTCATATCTGAATGTAAATACCATTTATTGTAATAGGGTTAAGTAGGTGAATGTCTCAACTATGACATGATAGCACTAAGGTACTCTGGAGGGAAGGATAGAGAAGTCTCTTCGTGTATAAATATATGTAATCAATGCCCAAACGAGGTTGTTGAATGTTATTGTTATTGTTTCTAGTCATTGTAGAGAGTTGTAGAGAGCTGTAAGAGTTCATGTACATACTTTGTTGAAGGAATATAAATAGAGAGGTTTGATTCCAAATGTATGGTGTTGAATTCTTCTGATTTCATTGAGTACATGTGATGTTTCTTTCTATTTCATGTGCTTGAGTATGCATTTTACAGTTAGATGTGTGAATTTTCAATGTTGCTATAAGTTTCAATTGTTTCTATTCTGAGAGTTCTCGTGCAAGGAGTGCATAGTGTCCACAAGGAGTATGAAGGACAAGTCAATATTGACTCAGAAGCTCATAAGAGGTAGCATGAAACTTTGCAGAAGAAGTGCAAGGAGTGCACAATCACTCGGTGGAGAGAACATTTTGAAGAAGTCTCGTGCAAGGTGTGCATCGGGTCAACACTTGTTGGCACAGGGGCAGACCCAGGGTTCAACGCTACAACAATGCACCAACAAAGCCTTAACTACCGGCCCTTTCGACAACACCTACGAAGAAGATGAAGTCTCACCCGAGGTAGAGGCAGGGGTGGTTGCAAGACTCAGGTGTCTACAACCTTAGATGGGACACATATATGTGATTATAATACTTAATAAAGCAACTAGCACCGTTAGTTCCTCAATATACAATCAATAATCACTTCGCTAATAAAATAGGGATTCGCAACATTCACACTGATATAACGTACTTAAGCACTTAACATCAATAGATAGGTCATATATAGTAGTTCAAGCACTCAACACATTCATATAGATCAGATATAACATTCTTATACATCATTAGCACTAAGCATAAGTGTATATATCTAATCCTATCTAAGCACTTAACAAAAGAATATATAAACACATCCAGACAAGCACAAAGCAAGACAACACAATGTTTACGTGGTTCACCCCCACCCTGGGGATACGTCCACCAACTCTTCTTCTTTATTATCTTCAATCATTTGGTTAAAAGCATAGAGCCATCAAAATCCTACTCCGCATAGGACAGAAGATCTCCGCAGCTTGCTAGATCCTTCTTCCTTGCGTTACAACACAAAGCCTTCCACCATATGTTACAACCACTTGCACTTAGCTCTGCAAGTCTCTCACAGTCATGTACAAAGTACTTACAAAACCCTACTTTCACTTAGCATACATCACATAGATACTTATACATCTATTTATACATTACAAAATAAGCCTAAGCATGGGTAAACCCATGGGTCGACATCCCAATCCCGTTACATAATCCCAAAAACCCCCAAAGGACCCAAAAGTGGGCCAATATCCCTTGATCTCCACTTCGTCTTGCGCTCCTCCTTTAGCAGGATGTCGAAATCCCAAAATAGATCAATATGACCAAGAATATCCCAAAACTTGGTCAAGGGCCAACAAGCCCCCAACACTCACCTGTGACTTGTCCTGAGTCACTCTAGTTTGATCAGTTCTACTTCACAGGCCTCAAGCTTGGCTCAAGCTGCTTCAACCTACTTTTTTGCGATGACCTCTTGCTCAGTGAACTCTTGGATCACTGCATCATTCACAGGCCCTTTTAGGCACTGTTCTGCTGTGATGACAACCTGTTCTAGCTCTGCTCCTCGGCTTTCAACCTCCATGAATAATTGGTACACCTTATATTTCATTGGTTGAAGCCGTTGAGTAACTTCCATCACTTTGCTTTGAATCATATGGATCTGCTGTCGAGCGGTGCATTTCTTCTGAGATTGCTTCATTCTTTCCATGACCGACAATGCCTTCAACTATGCTTGTAATGTGTCTGCGTGTTTCTTTTCTTCCTTGAGCTGCGACTCTAATGGCTGTAACTCTGGATTCTTGGTGAGGTTCTCATATGTTTTGGAACTGCGTTTACTCAGATGCTTGCACTCCAAGGTAAGATATTTTAGTATGTCAGCTACGCTGCGGGCAATTACTTCCCTTTGATCTCTTATATCTTGAGGGGTCTTGGGAACAATGCAAAGCTCTAAGTCTGCGATGTGCTGCTAGATTACTTCTTCAAGTTGTGCCACCTGCTGTGGAACTCACTCTTCGGTCTTTACTTCTATGACTGTCACAGAGAAAAGTGCTCTGTGAACCATTTACTTTACTTTGAGTTTCTTTGTGAGCAATTGTTCCTTGCTTTGCTGCAGTTTTTCTTTTTCTTCATCCCACTTCGCTTGGAGAGAAATATTTTCCCATTCTACAACACTGCATTGTTATAAAAGGTCTCCCTGTACTTGTGCCAAAGCCTGGGTAGCTTGCGTTGTTTCTTCCTAATCTCATTGAAGGTGAGCTTTGACTGTATCAGTGATGCAATGGATTTGAATTGGCTCATCTCCCAGTTCTAAAGTTCCTGCTAACAGAGGTGCAGTGGAGACTGCACGGCTAGATTATAGTGCCTGCTACACTCCTTGGAGCTCGTCCTTAATCTGATGGAACACCTCCTCCTGCTTAGCTTCTTGCTTCTCTACTATCTCCAACGAAGCATCATTCAGGGCTACTCTGATGAAATCAAAGTCGTTGAAGGTGAGGATGGTCTACATTTTGGTCATAGATGCCCTCTATTTCTTCCAAGAAGAAGGCTTCGGGAGAGAAACCTTCCTTTTCTTCAAGGCATCCTCCTCACCCCTAGGTGGTGTAACCTTTCCTTTCTTATGTTCAACTTTTGTGCCATATATCTCTCTGCCATATCCTCCTTGCTCTGCTGAGATGGAAAGCGATCTTCACAGAGGCATTGTCTAAATCATGGACCTCTTCGGTCTTATTTATCTTTCTAGGTCTGGGTGTATTCAACGCAGTTTCTGGACTTTATATATCGGATATCTCCATAGGGTCTTCTAGAATGAGGAGGTCTGTCGACCAGTCCTTGGTGATTTCTTCTAAGTCCTCCTCTTTCATCTTGTAGTAAGATTGAAGTTGTTGCTTGTGCTCATTAGTGTGCATTGTAATATAAATGAAATAATGATCAACGCTGAATTTCATAAAGGCCGGAACTCGTGAAGAGTATTTGGCATGATGCAAGGCTCGGAATGCATAGATAACTTCAACTGATTGTAATATGTGTGGAATACGACATTTGACTACCATTGTTTGTTCATGTCACTGGAATACCATAGCGTACTGAACTTTGCACCAGAGGTTCAAAGGGCTATATGTCTAGGAAGATCACACCTTCCGACATCTTGCATGCGATGAAAGCAATCAGGATTAGAAGCTAACTGAAGTGGAACTCATATCCTTGATATTGCGCTTCTCTATATTCCAGATTCAATTGGTTCACGAGGTACTTCACCCAATTAATTTGTAGGCCCTCCGCGCACTTCCTTGTGAGGTCGACTACAAAACCAGTGACTTGGGTGGGTCGGTTCTTGCAGACCAACTTTCCCGCGATCCAGGCTAGGTGCACTATGCCTATTTGGATAGAAGATACCTTGTAGCCTCGTGTTCCTTTCTTCATAGGTTTCTTTTATCCTTTGAGATAAAGCGCAATCCATGGTTTTTTTGGAATAGAAATCTTAAGGTTCAGGGCCTTGCATACTCAATCTTGTGATCCGATTGATCAATGTTGGATCCACTGTGATATGGTGGTTTAACCAAAAGTATCCTCCATGGTAACAGGACAATAGAATCTTGATGCATGCATTCACTTCTTGGTGTCTTCCGACGTGAGGAATCTTCATGACGTTGAGTAGTGTGGATTGCGTGAGGTTATGGGTCCATGACTGAAGAATTATCTTTGAATTCTTTCCTTTTGTCCTGGTCAGGTACTTATGTGGGGCGAGCATGCTATAGACCTTCCTGTCACTAAGGTTGAAGTTTCTAAACTTCAATGCTACAATCTTATCTTGGTCTACGTGAACTGTGCGTATCCCCTTTGGGAGGTATGCAGTAACCAAGTTACACTCGAAGTCTCTGGGCACACTGTCTCGATTTATGGCATCACTTAGAGGTGGTAGGTAGGTGGGAAATATGCTCATAATCAACTTAGCATTCAGGAGATCGTCTTTGTGTTTAGTACTCTTTTCATCTGCAGGTCGTGATGTCCTGGCTCGAGTAGTGGATGGAGAGGCCGATAGTCCTCTCGTTGATGATGCTTGTAGACCGATAGACAATCCTCTCTCTGGCATGACTCTTTTAGTCATTAAGTCGAGGAGTACTTCTGTTACTGATTCTTCAACTGTGGTGAGCTCATCGGTCATATGCACTCATGATTAATAATATCGGGTTCACAATTAACTCAGATACTGGACTAGAATAAACAACAAGAGGGCAATGATCACTGTATACAATTCACTTGGTCTTCAGGCTCAAACTCTTGGTTAGCAAAAGTGTTCTCCGTGCATGGTGTAATGGGATACATAGGCAACTTGGAAATGGTTCACTTGTAATGAGTATCAAGAATCATTAAATCTTGTTCTGTCCATTATGGCATGGTCCAACGTTCTGGTGTCAAGCCATTAATTTTTTCTGACCGATTCAGAGAGGCAGTTGAACAGATATATTGGTCCCAATGGATATATTGCCTTGCCATGGAGAAGTGCCATGTGTCGTTGTCCTGATGAAGCTCCAATTCTACAAATTTTCTATCTGTGAAGTTCCCTTTGGAACCTTCTGTAACTTTTCAAACTTATCTCTCTTCTTACTTAACTTCCTATCCTTCCTCCCAATGAGATTCTTCTCGGTAGTCCTTTTTCCATTCCGATTCTTATCGTCTTTCGACATAGTCACTGCACGATATTGATATTCTCTCCTAAGACTCAAGGCTCTTCTTTATCTGAGATAGGTACTTTAGTCTCCTGTGAGTCTTCTAATGTTCTTGCATCTTCGACATCTGGGTCTCTAGTGTTAAGTAGATTCGATCTGTTCTCCTGTTCTTCGATCAAGTGTGCGATCCTTCTAGTCATGAAATATTTTAATTATTGCTTCTTCTTCTCCAAAACTTCTTCTTCTTCCTTTCATTTGGATCGATCTCTGTCAATCCAAGGTTTTCCTAGTAACATGGTAAATAGGGCATTGTCCTCAATAAATTTAATAATATTGAAATCTTCTTCTATCGAAGTTCCATTAACATTCATAGGTATGCGAGCGAGCCTCCAACATAGGTTTACCAGTTTTCCTCTGAATAACCCTATTCCTCCTAATGAATGAATCATATCAGTCCTTCCTATATCTTCCCAAGTTCTCTCTGTCATGATATTCACCTGTGTTTCCTCATCTAAAGCACAGTCAATGTCGAAGTCTCCTATTCTTGCTTCGATGCATTCCTTTTCTTTAAAGATCTATGATAATCTAAAATGTCGGTGGTCATTCAAGGTTTCTTTCATCTGTAGAAATACCTTCTCCGATTCTTTTTGGGGTTCTTCTATAGCCTTAATTTCTGGATCTTCCTTAGGGTTTTCTTGTCTTATGTTCATACTTTCAAGCTTATTAATCATTCTAGGGAAATCCAACACTTCATGGTCCATAGCTTTGCAAAAAAGACAACCAGGTCTTCTCCCAGGGCATGCCTTAGCAAGGTGTCCCAGTTTTCTGCAACTGTAATAGAGGGTTAATCCCTCTCTTTCTTTTAAATGATCCCCATCTTCCCCTGTACTGCACGCTAGGATTGTAGGATCTAACCTGCAATAAATTCTTTCTAGGATCCTGCATCCATTCATTAGTCCAAACATTCTTTCTATGCATAGGTATAACATATATTTCACTATTCTTATCAGATCTAGTCATATCAAATCTTCTTTCATCTATTAATACCCTAGTTTTCAAACTAGGATAGACTCTATTAAACATACCTAGATCCATACTCTAGAAACAAAAATTTCCACTTATCTTACTTCTACATAGAACAAAGCTTCCAAATCTAAAACTTTTAACTATTCTTACCTTTATCAGAGCACAGAGCTTGCAGATCTTACTCTTTTTAATCAAGAATTCCCACTTTTACCTTTCTTAGGGAATAAAGCTTCTGGATCTTACCTCTTTTCTTCAGATCAGACTTCTTTTCCTTAGCACAGATCTTCTTAGGTCAATTAGAATGTTGTGCACTAGGGCAATAGATCTATGCATAGAGCTTTCACAGTTTCATAATGAATCTTTGCACAAAGCTTCTTCTTTCTCAGTTCCCATCAATCACAGTTTCGGTCCTAGCAACGGAACCATTTGTTGGCACAGGGACAGACCCAGGGTTCAACTCTACAACAATGCACCAACAAATACCTAACTACCAGCCCTTTCGGCAACACCTGCGAATCAGATGAAGTCTCACCCGAGGTAGAGGCAGGGGTCATTGTAAGACTTAGGTGTCAGTAACCTTAGCCGGGACATAGATCCGTGATTATAATACTTAATAAATCACTTAACACTGTCAGTTCCTCAATATACAATCAATAATCACTTCGTTGATAAAATAGGGCTTCACAACATTCACACTGATATAATGTACTTAATCACTTAACATCAATAGATAGGTCAGATCTAGAAAATCAAGCACTCAACACATTCATATAGATCAGATATAACATTCTTATACATCATTAGCACTAAGCATAAGAGTATCTATCTAATCATCTCTAATCACTTAGCAAAAGAATATATAAACACATCCAGACAAGCACAAAGCAAGACAACACAGTGTTTACGTGGTTCACCCCCACCCTGGGGCTACATCCACCAAATCTTCTTATTTAATATCTTCAGTCAATCGATTACAAGCACAAAGCCATCAAAACCCTACTCCGCATAGGACAAAATATCTACGTAGCTTGCTAGATCCTTCTTCCTTGCATTACAACACAAAGCCTTCCACCATCTGTTACAACCACTTGCACTTATCTCTGTAAGTCTCTCACAGTCATGTACAAAGTACTTACAAAACCCTACTTGCACTTAGCATACATCACATAGATGCCTATATCTGCCTATATATGCCTATACATCTATTTATACATTACAAAATAGGCCTAAGCATGGGTAAACCCATGGGCCGACATCCCAATCCCATTACATAATCCCAAAAACCCAAAAAGGACCCAAAAGTGGGCTGAGATCCCTTGATCTCCGCTTCTTCTTGCAATCCTCCTTCGATAGGCTGTCAAAGTCCCAAAATAGGTCAATATGACCAAGAATCTCCCAAAACTTGGTCAAGGGCCAACAACACTTAGTCGAAGTGTTGAAGTTGTCTCAGAGAAGACAAACGCAAGGAGTTCGTAGGGAGATTTTCAGAACAAATCTCTAAGTCTGAAATATTTCAGAAGTCAAAGGAAGTAAGGAGTGTACTAGAGGTCTGAAATACTTCAAATATCAAATCTTAGAAAGGATAGCGTCGAAATCCTTAAGGACGGGGAAGTTTGTTTGTTTTAAGGGATGAATAGATGAGATACATTCGTGAATTCACAAGAGATCTCATAGTTGTTAGATCTAGAGAAGTTGATGAAGGGTTAAATTTGAAGTCCTTCGGACTTCGTACATTTGGGAGATTTGGAGTGTGGAGGAATCAAGATCCATGAATTCCCGAAGGCCGAAGCTAATTGAATTTTTCCAATCCAAAGGGAACGTGCCAACATATCGCTACATCTAGAAGACTAGGAATCCGAGAGAATAAAGGGAAGAAGAGTTCGATCTTTCTGGAGTCCTGAAGTTCATATTTGATCAGAAACGTCGATAAGAGGAGGACACGTGGAAGAATATCTGTGGATCCAAAGAACTACTACTCTTGGGAAAGGATTGGAAGATTTCTGAAATTTAGGATTCCCGAAGACCCGAACTGGAGATTCATCCTAGTCGTTGATCTGAAGGGGGACATGTGGAGGAAGGAGAGGTCCTTTGGAGTTTTGAGTATTCAAGAGATATAAAGTTTCACATGATGCACACATATGGGAAATAAAATTCTTACCACATTTTGGAATTGGAAATCATCAACTTCAAATGGATAAATTAAAGTACTAATGTGGATCTAATGACACAAATTGAAGAATCTAAGAAGAAGCAAGAAGCCCAGAAGATCCAAATAACTAAAAAGGGAGAATCATGCCAAATGTTTGAATTAGAAGCCATCCACCTCAAAAGGATTCAGCTAGAATACGAGGAAGGAATCAAAATATTTAAAACTAAAGTTTTTTATCTAACAAAAGATATGAAAGAATTGAAGACATATGACAAAAATATTAAATGAAAATAAGTATTGGATGAGACAAAAGAAATAGTCATCAATCTAAAGACTCAACTTGAACATGCTAAGGAAGTGGAATAATCCATGAAGATTAAGTTGACTAAAAAGGAAGAGACATGTCACAAGTTGAAATAAGAAATGATCAACCTTAAGAAGATAAATGAATACAGTAATGCAAATCTAAAGATTCAACTCAAGTAGTCCAAGAAAAATGAAGAAGCCAAGAGGATGCAATCATCCAAAAGGGAAGAATTATGTCACATGTTGAAATTAGAAATAGTCAATCTCAAAAGGATGAATGAAAAGACAAATAAAACTGTCAATTTCCAAAATAGCTCAGTTATCCTAGATAAGATTTGGAACAGTCAAATATCAGTTGATGAAAAAACTGGTCTTGGGTACAATAAGAAAGAAGACGGTGAAAATTGGAGCACCATTTACAAACATGGGAAAGGAGAATCCTTCTCAAAAGGAAATGGTGCAATCATAAACCAATTACAAGCCATGAACTTTGTTAAGGAAGGAAGCTATAGAAGTAAAAATGAAGAAGAAAATAAAAATACAGAACTCTCAATCCAAAATAAATTCAAGAATGGAAACACCTTCAATCACTATTTGTTTTCTTGTCATAACCTTTGCCATCAACCAATGGACCGCAAGAAACTAGAGAAAGGATATGCAGGAAAATCCAAAAACTCAATTAGATGTTGGAGATGCAATTTTGTTGGGCATGTTGAGGAAAAGATATGAAATAATCTTACTCAATCATTTTCAGACTCTGCTTGGATAGATCAAAGTAGATGGGAATATCTCCCTATGTTTATAGCCAACAAAAATAACATCCTAACTCACAAGTATTAATTACGAGTGCTTAGGCTAGTTTTTTATCAACAAAAAGCTTGTTGGAAATTTAATTTTTATGTAATTTTCTGAACCTATCAGTTGCTGAAATAAATGGAAGATAGAAGTAAAGCCACCAAGATGATAATCAAGACATATGAGACATAAATCAATCATTTATTTCATTCAAATTCACAAAAGAGTCATTTTCTTTACAAAATCTCATGAAATTTTTTTGGACCAAAGTCAAAATTAGACATCCCCATTGGAACATACAAAAGGACCTCTGAAAGAAAAACAAAACTAAACTCTAAAAGCTGGATCATCTTGCCACAGATTGTTGCCCACTCGACTCTGCACAATAGCCTTTATCAGTCATGAAAATTAATTCAAAAACAGACAAGTCTACGTAGACTATCAAAGATAGATCAACACCTCTGAAAAACAAGTGTCTGAATGATGTGATTCAACCCTGAATATTGTTGTCTACAATAATACCCTGCTATCATAAAAGAGAATTAGGCTTGTGATGAATAATGAATGAATGAAAAATAAACTATCTCAACATAACCTCAAAGAGAAAACCTTAGTATGTTTCTGCTTCTATCCTCCTTTGTTTCTCCCTTTCATTTTGCTTTTAACAAATTAGAATTGGTTGAAGTAGTTGAACCAACTCATTAGTTAAGTTAATTAAAATATTCAACCAACAATTAGTTAGGGGGAAAATTACTAATCATAATAAGGGTTATAATTAAATAATAACTAGTAGGTGGGACCCCTTGTGACTCCCATCAGCTTATGATAATCATAACATAGCTATTAGTTAAGAAAATCAAACCTCCTTGTGACTCCCATCCATATATTCACATTCGCTAATTTAGCTCATGATATTTTGAATTATTTTCAAACCACATTACTCATATATCCACAATAAAACATATTGTCCAAATACTCCTGAAGTCAACTACCACCAATAATAGATAAAATAAAACTCAAAAGCCATATTTTCCATTTTGTGAGGCCATCTTTCCTTTGTTGATCATATGAGAAAAACTGTCCTTCCAATGCAAGTGGAAGGACACATATTTACCATAATTATCTAAATATGTGGAAGGGACAATAGAAACCTTTTCTTTGATAGAGGCGTAACATGCCTCTTTTCTTAGCCTTTGATCCAGGTGGATATCGAGGGCCACCCACCTTTTCCAAATGGCTCAAAACAATTTTCTGGCCATTTTGGCAATTTACTATTTTTAGCAAGTTTTCACTTCCGGGGCCATTTTGAGGGCCTAAATGAAGTTTTTTCGAGATCAAGGTTCTCAATGATATCCGAAGGCATGATTGAGCCCCCAAAATGAATCTCCTCGATGAGACCTTTCCAACGAGCTATCACACGCCTAAAACGGAGATCGTATGCAAAAGTTACGACCCCGGGAAGTTGATGCACCAACTTACCCAAACGGGGCCCACATGACTTTTGGCGCTTCATCTCCTAGGGATAGGTTTTTGGATGTC
>ML784285.1:218744-230313 GCA_009831015.1 Picea engelmannii | reverse complement strand
AAGTCTTGGACCAGGGAGAAATTTTGTGTTTGGGATTGACACAGTGGACCGGGGTTTCTAGAGGTTTTGGGCTCGGAGGGCCAGGATATCCGTAGATATCCTGGAGCTAGGTTGTTTTCCTAGTTGGCAGGGTGGACAAGAGGTTTTGGGCAATTATTTTATGTGTTTGCAACAGGACTGGACTGTGTAGCAGATAGTAGAAGGAAGGCAGCTGGCAACGGAAATTATCATCAGTGTTAAGGTACTCAATTTGAATTTATGCATTACTCATTGATAAATTTTAATTTTACTTGCGTAAATTTATATAAATTTGGATTTTATAAACCTGGTAGAAATTGGTAGAAATGGCTGTACATTAAGTGGAATTTTTAGATGTTATTTTTAAAACCAGTCATTACAGATTGTTTTGTATGGGTTGGTGCATGGTTGATTTACTTGTTTATGGTACATGTTGATTACAATTTGAGGTACAGGTTGATGCATGGTTCAGGTTTATTGGTACATGTTTACAACGGTATATATCACAGTGATAGTGTGACAGTAGTTACATCATTCTACTTCTACTTCAGGGTGGTTGGACGGGGCAAGGACAGGTGGTTGTATCCACCTTCCGATTGTAGCCGGAGAACATAGGGGGTTGTAGCCTCCTTCTGGTTGTAGCTAGAGAATTGGGGAGTTGGAGTTTCCCTCAAGTTGTATCCTGATAAACTAGGGGGTAATTATGGAGAAAAAATATTATAATTATGCTATTATGGTTCACGCCCCCTCTCAGTAATCCAACAATTGGTATCAGAGTAGGTTCCTTCATAAATTAGTTTAACCACTAAAAGGTAGATCATGGAGAGTACCAACTCATATAAAAATGGAATACCACACTTTGATGGAAAAAAGTATGCTTTTTGGAGCATAAGGATGAAGACATATATGCAAGCACACGGGTTTGAAATTTGGCAATCAATTTTAGATGGATACGCAGTACCAGTAGTTCCACCAACAAATGACAAAGCAGTGAAACTTGGTCAGAATAATTCCAAAGCTACAAATGCACTTTTGAATGGTCTCAGTGAAACAATTATCACCAAAGTTGCACATTGTAAATCTGCCAAAGAGATTTGGGACAAGATTCGAATTATTTATGAAGGAGATACAAAAGTCAAAGCAAAAAAACTTCAAACTTAGAGAGGTCAGTTTAAACAACTAAAAATGAAGGAAGATGAGAATATTGCATCCTACTTCTTAAGAGTTGACGAAACAGTGAATGAAATCATAGGATTGGCAAAAGAAATTGAAGAATCTATTATTGTTCAATACTAAGATCTCTTCCTATGAGATTCAACCCTAAGATATCAACACTAGAAGAAAGATCGGATCTGAAATCAATAAGCATGGATAAACTGCATGAAATCTTCACAGCATATGAAATGAGAACTGAATAGGGAAATCCGGATGTAAAATGAGTAGCCTTTAAAGCATCCAAAAGATCAAAGAAAAAGATAAAGGAACAAGAAGAATATAGCAGAAACAATGATGTCTCAGAAGATGATAAAGAAGTGGCCAACTTTGTCAAAATACTGAACAAGGGAACCAATGGTAGGTATAAACGTAGGCTTCCTTTAAATTGTTTTAATTTTGATGGTATTTGTCATTTTGCTAACAAATGTCCTCATAGGAAAAAGAGAAATGATGAAGGTTACTCAAAAGGAAAACACACATATAAAGGAAAAATAAATACAAAGAAAGATTTCAGGAAAATCTTATGCATCAAAGAAGACATCTCATCATCATATGAAGATGAAATCAGTGACAGTGAGATAGGAAGAGTTCTATTCATGGCAGTAAAATATTTGACAAAGAAGACTTCGAAGAATAATATGAAGAATCCAAAGAAGGATATGAAGAAGTTGAAGATGAAATTGAAGAGGAAGAATTTGACTATCAAGAAGAATTAATGTGTGCCATAGAAGTTATCAGAAGAGAAAATAAGAAAAACAAGAAACTACAAGCAGAACTAGACAAGAAAAAAGACACTCGAGAACTAGAACAAATGATCACAAGATTGAAGGTTTAAATAGAATAAGATAAAAGAATTGAAGAATCACTCAAAGAACAACTAGAAGAAAAGGACAAGATCATTGGAAACTTGGAAGCAGAGATTGTCACACTAAGAAAGGATATTCAAAAGAAAAATATGCAGAATAGCTCAAAAGTTCTGGATGACATTATCAACAGTCCAAAATCTCATCTTGACAAGTCTGGAATTGGATACAATTAGACATAAAATGGATCAAGCTCCAAAACAACAGAGAAAGAAACAAATCCGAAAAGCTATGAAGAAACAATCAAAGGGGATAGGAAGATGTACAAGGAATATTACAGGGACACTCCTCCACCAAGAAGATTCAGATTTCAGAATCAACAATAGATAGATAGGCCTCAAGAAGAAGAAGGATTCATAAGAGAACCTTCTTTCAGAAGATCTTCAACTCCCAGGTATCAAACTATATTTTTTGGGTTATGTTATGCATGTAATAATTTTTGACATAAAGTTGTGAATTGTAGAGCTAACAACATGAAAAATAACAACTTTGAGAGTCATACACAAAGGGGTTACTCAAGAAGACCTATTGAAACACAAAGAAGAAGTTACAACAGGTTTGAAGAGGAATGTTACAAATGTAACACTTTTGGACACGTGGACAGAAATTGCAGAATGACAATCCCTCCTAAAGAAACTCAACAGAATAACAACAGTCACAGACAAGAACCTCAGAAAATGACATGGATAAGAAAGAAAGATCAATATAGTAATGAAGAATGCACAATCGCTCTACAAGATAAGAAGAAGAAACATGGTTGGTATGTTGAAAGTGGGTGTTCAAAACACATGACAGGTGATAGAGACAAATTTCTTACATTGCGAAAGGAAAGAAATGGACCAGTCTCCTTCGGAAATGATAATTTAGCCAAAATCATTGGAGAAGGCACAATCCGAATTGGGAACAAGAATAAAAAGGCCCAAAATATTCTACTGGTAGAAGATATGAAACATAATCTTCTAAGTGTGAGTCAAATGTGTGACCAAGGTTATAAAGTTACCTTCGATTCATAAAAGTGTGAGATAAAAGAGAAGGTTCAGGGAAATTGGTTGGTACAGCTGCAAGAACTTCAAACAACATATATGTGTTAAGTGAAATTGGAAATGAAAAGTCTTGTCTAAGAAAGGAAGATGAAATTTGGCTATGGAACAGAAGAATGTGTCACATGCATTTTGATAACCTTGTCAAAGTCAGCAAAAGAGAAGCAGTCAGAGAAATGCCCCAGATCATGAAACCAACCAACACTTTATGCAAGCATTGTCAACAAGGAAAGAAAACAAAGACTAGATTTGAATCAAAGGAATATTCAACAACAAGACCACTAGAAATTTTGCATACTGATCTAGTTGGACCAACTACAAAAAAAGGCTTAAAAGGTGAGAGATACTTTATGTTATTAGTTGATTATTATACAAGAATGACTGCAGTTGTCTTTCTCAAGAAAAATTCAGAAGCTTTTGAAAACTTCAAGATCTACAAGGAAATGGTTGAAAATGAGATGGATTCAAGAATCAAATGATTGAGATCTGATAATGGGGGAGAGTTCACTTCAAAGGAATTTATGGACTACTACACTAATCATGGAATAAAAAGGCAATTCTCCATTGCTAGGACACCTCAACAGAATGAAGTTGTTGAAAGAAAGAACATGACAGTACAGGAAATGGCTCGAACAATTCTAATGGATTCCAAATTGACATATATATTTTGGACACAAGCAGTGCATACAACAGTTCACATTGAAAACAGAGTAATTCTTAGAAACAATACTGATAAAAATCCTTGCGATCTATGGAAAGGAAGACCAACAAATGTGAATCACTTCAGAGTTTTTTGAAGAAAATGCTACATCAAAAGAGAAGATGGAAGAACGAGAAAGTTTGACTCTCGTGTGGAAAAATGAGTTCTTGTTGGTTACTCAAGTACAAGGAAAGAATACAAGTGTTAGAATCTAAGATTGAACAAAGTTGTGGAAAGCATCAACATAACAATTGATGAAACAGGTAGACCATAATCAAAGGAAGAAGAAAACAAATCAATGGAACAACTTTTCGAAGAAGAAGAAGAAAAAGATGAAGTAGAAGAGGAAGATGAAGAGAATCCGACAGAAACAGAAGAGCAAGTTCACCAAGTATCTCCAGAGACACCTAGAAAACGAGTATAGAAGAATCATCCTTCAGATTAGATTATTGGAAACAAAGATGCAGGAGATGAGACTAGAAGAAAAATCCATTCACCAGAACAAACACACCTAGCACTCTTATCTACAATTGAACAATTTTTTTTTTAAGAAGCCAACATAGATGAATTTTGGAATAAGGCCATGAATGAAGAATTTGATCAAATAGAGAAAAATGACACTTGGGAACTGGTTCCAAGACCAAAGAATAAGAATTTGATCGACACAAAATGGGTTTTCGGAAATAAATTAAATGAATATGGACAAGTTACAAGGAACAAATCTATATTGGTATGTAAAGGATTTGCACAGATTGAAGGAATCAACTTTGAGGAGACATTTGCCCCAGTTGCCAGAATGGAATCAATATGGTTGCTTTTAGCCTATGCATGCTCCAAAAATGTTAAAGTATATCAAATGGATGTAAATTCATCTTTTCTAAAGGGGGAACTTGAAGAATACGTCTACATTGAACAACCAGAAGGATTTCAGTTGTCAGAGAACGCAGATTATGTGTGTAAATTAAAGAAGGCCTTATATGGTAAAAAACAAGCTCCTAGAGCATGGTACTCTAGATTAGATAAGTATCTGCAACAGGCAGGGTTTAGAAAAGGAAGTGTAAACATCAACCTATACATCAAGGTAAGCGAAGGTAATATTTTATTAATTGAAGTTTATGTTGATGATATTATTTTTGGTAGTGATGATGACAGGTTAAGTCAGAAATTTGCAAAAGATATGCAGAATGAATTTGAAATGTCGTTACTTGGAGAACTATCCTTCTTTTTGGGACTTCAGATATGTCAAAGAAACCAATGAATCTTTATTTCTCAAACCAAGTATATCAAATAATTGCTAAAGAGGTTCATAATAGAAGATTGCAAACCAATTATCACTCCCATGCAAACCAGATGCAAGTTGAGCAAAGATGATTATTCGAAGTCTACAGATCAGAGAAAATACAGGTCAATGATTGACAACCCACTATATGTGACAACATCTAGACCAGATGTAATGTAGGCAGTTGGATAGGTGGAAGTATTTCAAGTAGCACCAAAGGCGTCACATGTGTTAGCAGTGAAGAGGATTTTCAGATATCTCAAAAGAACAAAAGAGTTTGAATTATGTTATCCAAAAGGAAAGGATATATCACTTATTGCCTACACAGATGTAGATTGGGCAGGTTGTATTGATGACCGATGAAGCACTAGTGGAGCAGCTTTCTACTTGGGTGAGTGTTTAGTATCATGGATAAGCAAGAAACAATCATCGGTATCTTTATCTACATCCGAGACAGAGTGTTATAGTAATATTTGCCTCACGATTACTATCTTGCACAGAGGGCCTTTTTCCATTTCCCTATGCAGACTTATCAACCTCTTTTTCGATAAATCCAGAGGAAAAAATATATATTTTTCCACATAAACGCTCCCTAACTGCTTTGTAAGATGCGTATATGCTTGATGCTCCACTACATCTCACATATATCGGGATTTGTGCCAGAAAATACAAAATGAGGTCAGGTTTCCATGTCACGATAGAAGATCTCCGATATTTGGCCTTCCATATACTAGAAATGTTCCAACTCGGCCCTTCAGTTTCATTTTGGTGGCTATAAGAGCACAATTTAGAGCTATGGAAAAAGAGGAGAAAGCATTCAACTTTGAGAGCAAAGTTACTCTGGAGAAATTACTTCATATTGAGTCTGCATCCCTTTGTCCCTCAAGTCTGAACACAATGTCCATCCCCCGAGCTCTTTCCTTATTATCGAGAGGACCTCATTACCTTTTTTCTATGAGCTTGCCTTTGGTGGAGGATTGAAGTGGTGGAGACCCAGTTGGAAGGAACTTGGTTTCTTGGTTTCGAACCGTGCCAACACAGAAGTCTGTAATGTTGATACTTCTGTTGATCAATTATTAATAGAAATACTACTTTCCCGTCCTATCGATATCTTGCAAATATATGATTATCATCCATGGGCATGTTTGTAATGTTTATTAATGGATTGTTCTATCTGATGTGCTAACTCATTATATATATTGTCACTATATACTTGCATCGCTTGGTTGTTGAGAACTTCTTGCAGGTTTAAAGCTTTGGGTCAAAGCTCTCAACAGTGGAACGACATCAAACAATTGGATTGAGGTAGGCTTATTCCTCGTATTGCACATTATTTTATATAGCACATTTTGGAATTGAGTTGATTTTTGCAGCCATACCTATCTGTTGTGGTTTACCCTTGGCCATAGAGAGTTTTTCCCTTGTAACGGAATTGGAGATTGCACTGGGGATAGATATTCCTTCTAAGGGTTGAAGTATTTTTTCTTCTTACATTGCTCTTTCTCCTTTGCATTTCTTGTCGTATCATAGGTGGACAGAGTCTGTTCACTTTGGGTCTGAGTTTTTCATCCTTTTACCCTTGCCTAGCCTTGTTTTAAAAGATATACACCCTTTTTTCCCTAACAACTGCGTATACACGATTGTTGTCCCACTGCAAGAGGCATATATACACCCTTTTCTCTTGAAAAGTCATGGGTAGGGATTGATATACACTCCCTATAGTTTACACAGGGGCATATATCTAGTCGTATACGCGACATATTATTAGAAACCCATGTATACCAAAAAACTCAATTTGCACCCTTAAAAACTAAAAAAATGGAGCCTAATTCAAAATTGTAAACCATTGAATTTGAAGAGGATGGGATGAAGATTTACCTGGTCTAGACGGTTTGCGATTCCATTACCTATTGCTCCCGCGATCGCCATTTGAATTCTAGAGGCATGTTAGTCCAAATTGCACTATTTTGGGTGAAAATGAAAATGACATAGTAAATTTTGATTTTATTACTATTTATAAAATATTTTTACCCATTTGATATAGTTTTATGCTATTATTGTTTCTAATGGAATAATTCAAAAATGGTTTTAAGCTGGTTTTTGTAGTTTCGACTCAATTTTCTTATAGATTTCAATGTCATGGTTGGCCATTCATCTCCTCAGGCGGGTATATTCATAACCTAGCATATAGGATAGGTATTCACTACATCAAGTAGTTTTTCATTATCCTTCAATTACCACTTTTTACGCCTTAGGTACGAAGCCATTTATTGCGACGCATTAACCTCCATTTGCTATCATAACATCGTTAATAAATGGTAGAGACTTACCAAACATGGGTACCCTAGTTAGAACCTCTTTGTCATTTGGTACCCATGCCAAGATTTTTCCTTAGGATTGGGAGTTCATTAGAATTCGATACATGACTTTACAATGAGCCTCATTTCTCATTCATGCACACACGGCCTTATTACCCACAGACTCCCAAAAAATGAGTCTTAGTTAATCTCTTTTTCAACTCGTTATTAAAAATTGAAAAGATCGTCGAGTGATTTGTCCCTTTCACACTCAATAAAATTGGATTTGAAAGATCATGAGTCTTAGTTAAGCTCTTTTCCAACTCGCTATCAAAAATGGAAAAGATCGTTGAGTTAACTTGTCTTTTTCACACTCGTAAATTGGATTTGAAAAGACATCTATTTGGCACAAGTTTACCCCTTTTTCACACCAAGTAGACTAAAAGATATAAAAAAGGATATTTTTTGTCATTAAATTGTGATTGCATCTCATGCCCTTGCTTGAAGTATTGAACCTTTAGTCGGTTCTCTCTTTGCATTATAAACCATGGCCCAAGCAGTTTGCATCCTCAACCAAGCAGACCCTTGTTTATATCCTTCACAATTTGACACCCTATATCCTAGAGGGAACATCACCCCGAGTGTCCATCTCCCGCATGCATTTATTTGCATTGAGCATAGGTACATTCCACTGCTAGAACTAGTTTTTCTTACTTGTAACACTCGTTCCTTCCTCTGTATCATAGCATTCACTTGTTATGAAAAAGAAAAAAAGGACGGGCAGGAAGGGAGTACTATATTGTAATTGGCAGCAGTCGTGTCGCCTTTGAAAATAGAACAAAGTTATTGATTCCTTGCGCCAACATAATTTTGGGTTTAGCATGGCCTTAGGAAGTTGATCTCATTACAAAATTTTCTTTACCGACTGGTTAATCTTCCAGTCACTATAGAGAACATTATGGATGCCTCCTGCATCTAGTTGTCACATCATTAATTCTATGCTGCTAGAGTCCACCCTATGTCTCATGATCTTTTTCAAAGGAATTATATCAACCTGTGTCAGCCACTCCTCAGAAATATTGACTTTGCATGTCGGCCATACCCTCAGTTTGTCTTAGAATCACATGATACTTTGGTCTTATGATGCACCCTGGCCCTACTTTCATCATTGGTAGGTCACCTTCAACCCAACAATCGACATTTCATAATGGGTCGTTGACTAGGTGGTTTCCCTTGTGTTCTATGGCAAGACATCTATTCACACTTTGGGATTCATGTAGTGTATTGGATTCCATTAGCTTTATTGGTGGTTTCCTTGCCTTTGTCAGCAGTTTTCATCATTGGTTGCTATTCAAAGGGCCTTTTTCGTGTACCACTTGCATTTGGAACACGCAAAATATGCACAGGGTTGTTGGTTCATGAACATTTTCTTCGTTCGATATCCACCAAATCATGAAGCTCTTGCTTTGTTCCTTGTGATGACAGATGAGAGATGCCTTAATGATCTTCTTTCAGCGGGTCTCTTTCCATCAACTTCAACTCATGTATTATGGATACGAGACCTAGAGTTTTATGAGTACCTTGAGGCTTGCAGTCATTAGTGGCAGGCTCTCTCACCATTGACAGATGGGAATACATCAATGTCTCCTGATCAATGGATCTCTCAAGTGTTCGGCACCAGCTCCTTTATTCACATTTGTAGATATGTACTCGATGCTTTGAACCCTACTTTCATCATTGGTAGGTTGTCTCACGTTTGTTAACGATATACCTCAATGACCAGTAATCAAACGATGTCTCATCATGTTCGACCTCAACTCATTTATTCACATGATGTAGACTTGCACCATTGGCGGATTGAATTGAAGACATCACTTTGTGGATGCATCTTTCCTAAGCTGGTGCTTCCATTTCATTGGACTAGTACCTATTTGACTTCAACGATCATGGGATATTAGATTGTTCTCCATGGTACACAAATATCTTCAGATTGATTTTGAGACTAGTTTCACTGGGCCTTGTTCGTGACTATGAAAACTATTGGCATGTAACCACATTTATACTTTCCTACTCATGGCCATGAAAACTTGTTGGTATATTTTCCACATGGATCTGCATTGTATTCTTGGCAACCATGTATGCAAAGTCAGTACATAATGTAATGAGCAATTGAGTTTGTCCAGCTGGTTCCCTACCATTCCACCTCTGGGTTATTTATAATGTATTTCGGCCATCGCAGATACTCCTCTGATCTCACACATTAGGGGGCATATGTTATAGCAAGATTTTCCTCACCATTTCTATCTTGCACAAAGGGCCTTTTTCCATTTCCCTATGCAGACTTATCAACCCCTTTTTTGATAAATCCAGAGCCATATATATATATTTTTCCACATATTGTTGATACTAAGAAGGAGGTGAATCAATATCAAGTATAGTTTAAAAAAAAACTCAACTTATACTTAAACCATTCAATTATATCCAATGATAAATGAACAATAGTATAAGAGTTACACCAATACACCACAATACACCATGCACAATATATGAGAAATAATCAATAGTTTTTTTTCAAGGGAAGTAATGACTTCCAAAGGTAGCTATAGCTTCCAAATGTAAAGGGAGGGATAAAAATCCAATAGGAAGATACAACCCTAAAATATCAAGAGAGATTTGAACTCTCCATCCTTGCCCCTTCCTTCCACCCAAGAATATATGAGAGATAATAAAACTTTACGTTAAATCATCACCATCAACCAATCATCACATAGAACCTGATAATGCTTCCCGAGACTTCTTTAATTTCTGCAATTCTAAATTATTGGAGTACTCTGATCCTGTATATAATATTATTCAATGTATTCTCTAAAACTCCTCCAATTTTCACTCCTTGAATCCTCCCCAAAAAGAGGTTATAGAAAGAATGGTAGACTTTATTCAACTCTGGTCTGTTCCGAAGACCCAACTTGTAAAACATGCCCCGCGCTCAATATTTAACATACGATTCTGAAAATCACACACAAGAAACTATAGTCTGTACTATTTCCAATGGAAGTAGTCCCACTTCATTCAAATTATGTATGAAGAAGTTATGACTGTTTTACCAGGAACACCTGTTTATTGACTAGCTTCAAGACTGGTCACAAACCCTATCTTCCACAGAGTTTATCTCCATAATTATAGTTAATAAAGAGATGAAATTTTTACCAGAGGTACCTTGATATTTATTCTCAATTCCATAGCGATTTCACCATCTGAATCGTTCTAGAAAAAAAGTTATAACAAAAATGGTAAGATGACCTGAAAATAACATACCTTAGAACACATCACCAAAATACTTCATCCTCCCTTGAAATCCGACCTTCTTTTACTTCTTATTACCTTTGAAATTCGACTTGTATCAAATGAATGTATAATGATTTTTATTTATACCATTTATGTCACTTCGTTTTAACATTAGGGCCAACCTGAAACTTTCTTATTTTGTAATTATTTTCTTTAACTATTTTTAGGGCCTACATGTACTTCCTTCTTCAATTCACTTTGTCATCTTCAAAAATTCATTTTTCCTCAACCATGAGGATCCACGTGATGTGCCACATACCACCGGAAGAAACATGATGTATACTATCCATTCATGGGTGTTTTATATGCATGCACATTGTCCTTCATGTCCAAATACCTTTATCAATCTTGCGGTCCAAAACCCATGACTAGGGTTGACATCAATGACAACAACCAATCTTCCAACAATCTCCCCCTTTGTCATTGATGGCAACACTCATGCTCCCCCTATCATCATGATCCCAATTTCTCTCCCCCTTTAACATCAATGACAAAGGTTAGGGTTGCTCCCCCTGAGTTTAATGGGAAAATGTAACTCTCTTCTTTGGGGTTGCACTCAATAATACTTCATCCTTATTTTTGGTCTTTGGGACATTTTCTTCCTTAGAATCCTTTTTTGTGGCTTATGTATTCTCTCTCTTCTTCATGTCTAGGATGTATATGTTGTTTGATCTTCTTGTTGCAGTTGCAACCAATCTTCCTGAGTTATTTTCTCTGATTTTACATTTTCGGGAGTCAAATGTAAGAGTGTATCCTTGATCACACATTTTACTAACACTGAGTAGATTATGATTCAAGTCTTCAACCAATAG
>ML784285.1:193830-216937 GCA_009831015.1 Picea engelmannii | reverse complement strand
GTAGATAATATTACTCAATGTATTCTCTGAAACGCCTCCAATTTTCACTCCTTGAATCCTCCCCAAAAAGAGGTTATAGAAAGAATGGTAGACTTTATTCAATTCTGGTCTGTTCAGAAGACCCAACTTGTACAGCATGCCCCACACTCAATATTTAACATCCGATTTTGAATCTCACACACCAGAAACTATAGTTTGTAATATTTCTAATGGAAATGGTCCCACATCATTTGGATTCTATATGAAGAAGTTATGACTATTTTACCCGGAACACTTGTTTATTGACTAGCTTCAGGACTGGTCACAAACCCTATCTTCCACAGAGTGTATTTCCATAATTATAGTGAATCAAGTGTTGAAAATTTTACCAGAGGTACCTTGATATGTCTTCTCAATACCATAGAGATATCACTATCTAAATCGTTCTAGAAAACAAGTTATAGAAAAAATGGTAAGATGACCTGAAAATAACATACCTTAGAACACATCACCAAAAAACTTCATCCTCCCTTGAAATCCAGCCTTCTTTTACTTTTTATTCCCTCTGAAATTCGACTTGTATCAAATGAATGTATAATGATGTTTATTTATACCATTTATGTCACTTCCTTTTAACATTAGGGTCGACCTAACACTTTCTTATTTTGTAATTATTTTCTTTAATTATTTTCAGGGCCTACATGTACTTCCTTCTTCAATTCACTTTGTCATCTTGAAAAAATCATTTCTCCTCAACCATGAATATCCAGGTGATGTGCCACATACCACCGGAAATAGCATGATGTATACTATCCATTCATGGGTGTTGTATATGCATGTGCATTGTCCTTCATGTCCAAATACCTTTATCAATCTTGCGGTCCAAAAACCATGACTAGGGTTGACATCAATGACAACAACCAATCTTCCAACAAATATACACTCCCTAACTTCTTTGCAAGATGAATATACACTTGTTGCTCCACTATAGCTCGTGCATATCGGGATTTTTTCCAGAAAATACAAAATGAGGTCGGATTTCCATGTCATGACAGAAGATCTCCGATCTTTTGGCCTTCCATATACTGGAAACGTTCCGACTCGGCCCTTTAGTTTCATTCTGGAGGCTATAAGAGCACAATTTTGAGCTATGGAAAAAAAGGAGAAATCATTCCACTTTGAGAGAAAAGTTAGTCTAGAGAAATTACTTCATATTGAGTCTGCATCCCTTTGTCCCTCAAGTCTGAACATAGTGTTCAACCCTCGAGCTCTTTCCTTATTATCGAGAGGACCTCATTACCTCTTTGTTATGAGATTTCCTTTGGTGGAGGATTGAAGTGGTGGAGACCCAGTTGGAAGGAACTTGGTTTCTTGGTTTCGAACCATGCCAACACGAAAGTCTGTAATGTTGATACTTTTGTTGATCAATTATTAATAGAAATACTCCTTTCCCGTCCTATCGACATCTTGCAAATATATGATTATTATCCATGGGAATGTTTGTAATGTTTATTAATGGATTGTGCTATTTGATGTGCTAACTCATTTCATATATTGTCACTATATGCTTTCATCGATTGTTTGTTGAGAACTTCTTGCAGGTGTAAAGCTTTGGGTCAAAGTGCTCAATGGTGGAACGACATCAAACGATTGGATCGAGGTAGGCTTATTCCTTGTATTGCACATTAGTTTATATAGAACGTGTTGGAATTGAGTTGATTTCTCCAGTAATACCTGTTTGTTGTGGTTTACCCTTGGCCATAGAGAGTTTTTCTCTTGTAACACAAAGTATATTGCAGCAGCATCATGTTGTACACAGGTTCTTTGGATGAAACAAACTCTGACAGATATACAGGTTGAGTATGATGAGCCCATTCCAATCTATTGTGATAATACAAGTGCCATCAATATCTCTAAGAACCCGATGATGCACTCCAAGAAGAAGCACATTCCAATAAAGTATCACTTTCTACAGGAGCAGGTTGAAGAAAAGAACATCAAAGTTGAGTATGTGGGCATAAAAGAAGAAGTGGAAGACATCTTCACAAAACCACTTCCATGGGAATCCTTTGAATATCTTCACCAGATACTTGGAGTTATTTCTACTCCAAAATAAATTCTTATCTTATATGTCTTAGATTTACACGAGGAAGCACCATAAGAGGACAATTCAGTCAGGGGGAGCAACCCCATATGGAAAGATACCTTTTCCATTAATGACAAAGGGGGGGAGATTTATCATATGCAGAGGACAAAGGAATAGTTCCAGGGGAGCATGAGTGATATGATTTCAGTATTGCATCAGAGTGTTTCCATCAATGCCAAAGGGGGAGATTGTTGATTAAGGTTGGTTGTCATTGATGTCAACCGTTGAAGAAAGCCCCATAGAAAAAAGTTTAGGTAATGGACCCAAGATTGTTTGATGTAACAATGACTCATTATTTTCTTTTCATGGTTGATAATAAGTAGAAATGGATGAACTCCAAAGTGGTCCCCTTATGGTGAAATCCCTCACAGGAAGACGCTTTGCGGATTGAGTTATCCTAGATGTATGGTTAGAGAACCCATGATTATTTGTGGAATAATGAGACAAACACCAGTGAATTTTTCAGTGAAACTATCCTATATGGATAGTGCTTGTCATGTCATTTCCGATGGTAAGTGGAATTTCACATAAATCCTCACAGTTAGAGAGTTATGGCCATGAGAAGTTGGAGAACCCAGGTTTCGGTAATGGACCCAAGTTTGTTTGATGGAAAACAATATGAGTTTTGATATATTTTCAGGTAATACTATTCTATATGGATATTACATGTCATTCCATTTCTGGTGGTATGTGGAACGTCACATAACTCCTCATGGTTTGAGAGTTATGTCCTTACGAAGTTGGAGGACCCTCATATGTCATCTAGAAGCCCCAAAAAGTCAAAGTAGTCAAAGTGGTTTAAGAGATTTTAAAAGGTAAATAATAAAGTAAAGTGATGAGTGTACTATAATTCAAATTTAATACAAAATAAATTAATTCAATAATAAATTTAATGGATAAATTAGAAGTGGTTTAACCCTAAAATAAGGAAAGTGGGCAAAGTGACCTGGAAGATGTTTTTAAGGAAGCTACTTGGAGAGTATAAATAAGAGGAAAGGCTCTCTCATTTAAGACACACTTGAGAATATTTAATACCTATAGGTTTCTTAGGTAACCAAAGGATATCTAAGCCAAATTTTTGAGGAAAGTAAAGAAAAGAAGGACGGATTTCAAGGAAGGATAATTTCTTTTGATGATGCTTTCTAAGGTGTTTTGGGTAAAAATGTCATAAATTATTCATAACAGATCCAAATTCAGTAAGACAAATATTTTTGGTTATATTATAGTCTGTATTATTCTATGTATAAGTTTCAGATCAATTCAACAAATATTCTGTGCGAGGCACGCTCTACAAGGACGCTCTCTAGAATAAGCCAAAATTCAGCAAGGTGTGCCATTTTTTTCATAATGCCTTTTCTAAGAGGTTACAAGTAGTGAAACCTGGAGGAATTGCATTAAATACACTGAAGAACATTGTGTATCAGTTTTAGATCTTTATTCATTACAGGTACAAAGTTATGATTATTTACAGTTAAGGTTGTTGACTAATCCAAAACTAGTCTTGTGAGACTAAAGAAACGTTTGATGAAAATGCTAGTCTCTTGTTGTTAAATTTAAGGAAGGTTTGAAGGTATATGATCATATATACCAGGTCTATTACAGAGTTACAAATCATATTTGGATGATGAAATTGATGAGGGATTTTGGTTGAGGTACAAGTTGGGTACATGGTTGAGAGAAGTAGTTGATGATTTGACACATACATGAGGTGTATAGTTGATGATGTTGGTACATATTGATGAGTCGTAGTTGATGAGTACTTGAAACATGATTGGTACATAATTGGTACATGGTTGGTTTCACTTTTTTATGGTACATGTTGATTACAAATGATTTGGTACAGGTTGGTGCATGGTTGATGCACGTGTTTATGGTACAGGTTGATTACAGGTTGAGGTATAGGTTGATGCATGGTTGATGCATGGTTAAGGTTTATTGGTACATGTTTATAGTGGTATATCTCATAGTGATAGTGTGACAGTGGTTCCATCATTCTACTTCTACTTCAGGGCAGTTGGATGGGACAAGGACATGTGGTTGTAGCCACCTTCCGGTTTTAGCCGAAGAACATAGGGGGTTGTAGCCTCCTTCTGGCTGTAGCTAGAGAATTGGGGAGTTGGAGCTTCCCTTAGGTTGTAGCCTGAGAAACTAGGGGGTTGGAGCTTCCTTCCAGTTGCAGCTAGAAAAAAAAGGAAGTTGGTGCTCCCAATGAATGTAATTCTTCAAGACATATAACATAAAGCATTATGCCATTTTCTCCCGATTTGGGTTTCCACGTAAAACACTGGTGTATTGTGTAGGTGTGTGATTGTTCATTTCTTATTGCTCATTATTGGATAATAATTCTACATTGATATAACACTTGGATTATTTGGAGAAAAAGGATTATAATTACACTATTACTGATTCATCCCCCCTCTCAGAAATCCAACACATACATGACAAATCTTTTAAAATATGAAATAGATTTTGGCTTAGCAATATATCAGACTCATGCAATCCAATCCATACAAATTATTTTACTATTTATCAATGAGCAGGGGGTGAAAAAGGGTTATGGGATATGCGAGGGGTTTGTATTGAGCGAAACATGATATAATGAGGGGGAAAAGAACATGGTTACTACTCAATGATAACAAAAATCAATTGTGAAGCAAACCAATAAAACATCACTATAATCCAAACAAGACACTGCCACTTTCAACCGCTTTAACACCAAAATTCTCTTGATTGTAATAAATCTTAGAACATGGAGTGAAAAATGAATATGGAAAGGCGAAGGGATTTGTAGTTAGTGGAAAATGAAATAATGGAAGGGAAAAAGAGTGATTATTGTTCATAAAATTAATCAGGTGATCCATAAAACATTCTATGAAAGGAGATGCACTAAACAACAATCATCGTGACCAAATAACAATTACTATGTATTTAATTAGTTCATTGTTCATAATCAAATGCCCAACAAAGTACCATATCAATAAAGAATGCATTCCACACAATATGTAAAGAAGTTATGTTCCTTTCATTTATATACTTTGCATCTTATAATAACTTTCAAATAGTAACCATTCCCACTCTGTTAACCATCAAAATCAACCACTGCCCACATGTTACTTCAATCTACAAATATACTCAAAGTCATGTTTCCAAAAGTAACAATGAAGTCACACTATTACTACCATCGGGCCCGTCATTTAGGCTGCAATGATATTCGCCAAACATATATGGAGGTAGTAAATACAATAATCCAGATTAAATTGCAAAATCCAAATTGACATTTAAACAGACAGACAACAGTCACCCTTCCAACATAAACTATGAGAAGAATAATTCAATGATGCAAGTGTAATTATGTCATTCTATAAGCCCAATTCCATGTGACTCTAAAATCTAGGCCATCCATCCAACATGACGAGGTATCAACAACATGCCTGTCTCAAAAAATGATTGGACTGCAACAAAACATGCTTAAAACTTTGTGGGTACCCTTGAGTTTGAAACCCAATCTATCCATATTATACACAGTGTACAACAACAAAAACACCATGATGCAACGTCTCCATTTTATAAAACCAAACACAGTCACAATAATAACTCAACCCATCGTGTTGAGCCATCAATCTAATACAATATTTATTCGATTTAGTCAAACTGTAATCAACTATGTTGTGTACAACTCGGCTTATACAATCAGAAAATCATAAGCATGCAGTGGATGTAGTTCATACATTCATCCTGGTTGTAATAACCATTAGGCCCCAAAATAAAATAACAGTTACAATGACCATTATTTCATTATGTAGACATACCACACACACAACGCGGTATGCGTGAGCAACATCAAGCAATTGTAACCAATTCTAGATAAACATCCAAATAATCCTTAGTGCAAAAATACCAGTGACTGTGTATCAACCAACCAATTCACCACTGTCATAAAAATAAATCAACCTCACAAGCTGCGGCAACCACGCATACCCACACATCAATTTGAATCAGGGCAACGACCCTCTCCATTAAATAATACTGAGTTATTAAACATAACGAGAGGGAATGTGTGATTTGAGTTATGCAAATAACAATGCAGGGTTTACCATTTTCATAACAATGGTAGTAACTAGATGCCAAACCAACACGACTGTCATATGACCAACTAGGTGAGTCTCTATTCAAATTAATTGACAATACATTCAATCCAAAATAATCCATAGTAAACTTGACAGGCCCGACAGTCTTCTCTATAAAACCTTCGGACTGGAGGAGTTAAGGGTTTGCTTCCAAGCCAGCACTATAGTCATCTCCTTTCAATGGTAAGACCTCCAAGACTAATTGCACATACACAGAGAAACCACAAATTACTTCGTGGAAAAAGTGATGAAAACCTATGACAAGAAAGGCGATAACAGAGGAATAAGGTTCTACCTCAGCCTGGTAATGATACCTAACACACGCAGGGTATAACCCTCATGACTCTTTAGTTAAACAACCACAATGCTAAGGTGAAGATAGGGCCAAGAAGGAACAACATAACTCACTGCACGGCCCTTGGTGGTGAAAACAACCCAATGCCCAAATGTACAATGCACGGTGACAAAAACACTTCAATCACTAAACCCCATAAAATCCCACAGACTAGATACAACAATACAAAAGAGTGAAGATAGCCAACCAAGACCAACAAAGACCCTCCAGCTAAACCAACAAGGATAATAGAGATCTCTTGTGACTGCTAACACCCAGGATAACTAGTAGCACTATGACTTCAAGATCATTGCAGAGAAAATCATCAACGTTTCATTTGACAATCGCAATTTTATATAGTTGCAATACTTAAGGAAGGCACAAACCAATACACCTTAGCCAACGTCCATTTCATAACCAGAGCAGACTCATGAAGGGTAAAAAAAATACATACCTTTAATCAAACTCCTTAAAACACGAGTTGGACGAGTGGTTTCTCCCTGCTAAGAAATTGGAGCATAACCACAACAACAATGTTTGAACAATAACCCGACTAGGGTGGCATCCAACGACAGGAGTACAGGTGATGTGCAGTAAATGCACATCACCTCCACACTTCAAGTTCATTCAATTCTTAGTATGCACCATCTACTAATCAAACAATTCATCCACTTTGAACCATGCAATGAGACCAACAACCTTTAATTTCCAAGAGCGCCACCCACATCACATATTACCATCTCCACTATACAGAAATGCATGCCAACTATGTTCTATACAACCTCAATAAATTGCATGGCTATCATATGTTAGCTAGGATTTGCCACAATATTTTTAATGCATATAGTATAAAATGTTAGCATAGGATAGTTTCTTCTTTTAATTTCATTTAATTTGTTGTTACTAACATATGTCTGTTGCAGGTGTCACAAGTAATAGATCCAAGAACAAACAACAATGACAACCATGAAAAACTTTAGTATAAAACTTGATCTTGGAATAACAAGGGAACCATGTATAATATGCCTGATCCATGATCCATTAAAGCAATATATCGTCAACCATGGAAGTAGTGTCGAACAATAACATAACATCAAATAAGCACCATACTTGATATTCAATCTATAAGGGGGTCCCACCTACTATTATTATTTATCTTTTATATTAATAGGATTTTAGCAAAACTTTGTGGGCAAAACTTCATTGAGAATTTAATCATCAACAAACTGGCGACTCCATAGGGAAATTTGTTTTCAATATATTTAGAACTCATAACTCATGGTTTTGCAGACCAAGAACAATAATTTTAGAAGATGTAACCAAAATAATTATGCAATAAGGGGAGGTGAGCGGATTTAATGGAAAAATGACCGAAAATTTGGGAATAACTCATGAAAAATGTTAAGTATGATGGGGGTTATCCCCATATGCATAATCATTCAACCAAAATCAGCTCTTAACTCAAGGAGAAAAATTAAATTCTCTTCTCTTTTATTTTCAAATGGATAAAGAAATGGAAATAAGAAGCCGGAGATAACCAATCTCTTTATAAGACAACAATGAAAGTAGACAACAAATCCAAGTGTGTCCTCAGGGAAAATATCATAAAAGTCATGTCATATTGATTGTGATTGACTATCAATATCTCGCAGGAGTGTCACTGTGGCATAACCGATCCAACATCTCATTTCCGACTAAACCTAAAAAAAATGACAAAAAGCGAAATCCAATAGAATAAAATTGTAGAAAATTAAAATAGCAAAACTAAAGGGACAGAAAAGAAAAAACAGTAGGAAATGCTTAAAACAAAAAACAGAAATCAACTACTGTAAGCAGGAAAGGAAAAAATCAAGAAACTAAAAACAAAGCTATATTAGTAAAATACAGAAAACACAAACAATGTTAGAGCTTTTCAAGTTGGTTCCACGTAATTCTTTAAGTGACAACCATTAGTGCTGTAGGAAAACAATCGCTCTTGTAAGTCTTTTAGGATGTAAGAATTGGTACCTAAGACAAAAGCGATCTTGAAAGGACCCAACCATAATTTATGAAATTTTGAATGTCTTCCCCTATCAGCATGAGCTGAATCCCATAGCAAGACCTTTTCATTTACCTTGAACTTGACAGTCTTGACACTCTTGTTGACATACTTTTTAACAGTTTGTTGTCTCTTTTTAATATTATCCAAGGGAAACATCCTTTGTTCTTCCAAAGCTATTAATGCATTTATCCTTTGCGAAACATCTAAAGAATTTAACTCTTTGATTTGTAGCATCAACCTTAAGGAAGAAAGTTCCAACTCTGTTGGAAAGAGGGCTTATTGAACATAAAAAAGTTGAAAAGGAGTACAACCAGTGCTTACCTTGGCGGTAGTTCAATCTTCCCAGAGGGCGTAGGTGAGGACAATATTCCACTAATGAGGCTTATCTTCGATAATCCTTTTGACGATTCTTACTAGATTTTTGTTGGTAGATTCGGCCTGCCCGTTTCCTTGGGGGTAATAAGCTGATGAGGTGAAGTGTTTAACCCCCAACTTGGCCATAAATTAATTCATATTAGCATAAATGAAAGCGGGGCCATTGTCTGTAATAATTTCTAACGGAAGACCAAATATGGAAAAAATATTATTTTCAAGGAAAGAAACTACCTGTTTGTTTTTGGAATGCTTAAGTGGGACAACTTTAGCCCATTTTGTAAAATATTTTATGGCTGTCAAAACAAAAAAATGTCCGGTTGAAGAAGGGGGATTAATGGGACCAATAAAATCCAATACCCACTTTGAAAAAGGAAAGTCTGGTAGGACAGGTTGTAATGGCATGGTTGAAAGGCGTTCTTTCCCAACAAATATTTTTCACTTGTCACAAGACCTTGAAAAAACATAAGAGTCACGAAATATTGAAGGCAAACAATATCCTTTTCTAATAATTTTGAAAGCAGTGGTTTTTGCAGAAAAATGACATCCTACATGAATGACAAAGATTGAATAACAATGAGCTTCTTGTAACAATTTATGTGCATCTTCATTATTCACGCAACAAAGAAGCACACCATCAACTGACCTTCTAAATAAGAATTCTCCTATAATGACATATCTTGCAGATTCAAGATAGAGTCTTCTCCTTTGATGAGTGTCTACGTTGTCTAGACATATTTGGTTCTATAAATAATAAACCAAATTCTTGTACCAAGGATGCTCAGACACATGGAGGATCTGATTATCAATGTAAAAGAGAGTTGAAAGGGAACTATCTTATTCATCAATTTCTTCACCATTTTCAGCATGCTAATCCAAGCGAAGGGCCAGGTCACGTCCCTTAATAGTGGTAGAATTCATGATATTTAAATCATGCTCCTAGATCTTGGGAAGCCAATGTGCAAGATATCCTGAAAGATAAGTCTGTGAGAGAAAAAAATTGACAGCAGCTATCCACACTTTTACCAATGTATGCTTACCTAAGATGTAGTGGTGAAATGTTTCAACAACCTTAACAAGAGAAAAAACATGTTTCTCAATAAAAGATTATTTAAATTCATCATCAGACAAACTTTGACTCATGTAAGCCACATTTTTTTCATTTCCTTGGTCATCATTTTGCATAAGGACAGTAGAAACTGCCTCCTCAGTGGCATTAGTATATATTGTGAATTCCTTCTCAAAATCTAGCTTCGCCAAAACCGGTGTGGAACTGATTGTTTTCTTAATCCCTTCAAAATCATTTTCGACATCATATGTCCAAGAAAAAGAATGATCTTGCTTAAGCAGATTATGTATTGGCTTGACCATCACCGCAAAATTTGGAAAAAACCTATGGATGAAGTTAATAACCCCCATAAAGGCTTGAACTTATTTCTTGGAAGTGGGAGCAGGAAGATTAAGGATAGTAGCAATCCTTTCAAGATCGATGCTTATTCCTGAATCAAAGACGATGTGTCAAAGGAGCCTACCCTCGGTAACACCAAAAATGGACTTGGAAGGATTTAGAGAAATTCCAAATTTCCTACATCGCATGAGAACTTTTCTCAAATGACCAAAATGATCTGATCGGATTTTAGAGTAAATTGTTAAGTCATCAAAGTAGATCTGAATGATCTTACCGATAAAATCATCAAAAGCTAATTGCATAGATCTTTGAAAGGTGGCACCTGCATTAGATAAACCAAAAGGAATACGTTCAAAAGAAAAGGTACCCCAATGAGTAATAAAGGTGGTTTTATATTTATCTTCCCTTTTTACCTTGATTTGATTGTAACCGAAAAAACTGTCAAGTAAGGACATCATTTGTGACCCTGCAACTTGTTGCAAAATTATTTCCATGTTAGGGAGAGGAAAGTGATATTTTATACTAGCTCGATTTAATGCATGAAAATCAATGCACAATTTGATCTGACCAGTTGTTTTATGAACGAGGACTAGATTTGAGACCAATTCAGAATATTTGATCGGAAAGATGATTCCAGCCTTCAAAAAAATTTCCAAATCCATTTGAATAGTTGCTTCTAGCGCAAGGTTGATAGGTCTTTGTTTTTTCCTAACTTGTTTTACGCCTTCCTGAATGGGGATGGCATGATGTATAAGGCCAGGATCAAAACCACAAAGATCCTCATAAGACCAAGAAAAAACATCTTGAAATTCACCAAGCAACTTGGCAAACTTCTCCTCCTCTTCATCTGAACATTTGGCACCTATTTTGACATTATTGGGAGTCTCGGTTGTCCCAATGTTCAAGGAGATGGTTTCACCCACCTTCCTTTTCGACTCTTCTTATTTTTGTTTCTCCTTGTTGCCTACTTCACTCAAATAAATTGGACTCTCTACAGGAGTCAAGCCTTTAGGAATCGTGTTATATTCTATGGATATAATTTTCTTAGGCTTAAAAGGTTCATTTTGAATAAAAGTACAAATGCTCTCATCGTTAGGGAAGACCTGCCAAGATTCTATATTGTTGGGAATATGCGGAGGATATAGGGATTGAAAGGTACAATTAGGTCTATGTGGAAGAAGTTTTCGATTAGGGGACGCTGCAAAAAACGCTAACTGATCAACCATTGAGTTTAACTCCCTTTTAATATGGGTGATGTTGAAAGATAAAAGGTTCGAGATAAGTGCCCAAACAGTTTGGGTGTATCGTTTCATCAACTTGTTGCTAGGAGGGTAAATTTTATGCACACGATTCACAACAAGCTCAGAATCCCCAAAACCTGAAAGGTGACCACAACCAAGATTATAAGCATTTTCAATGCCTAATAACAAGGCTTTGAATTCAGTGACATTGTTAGTGCAAGAAAACTCCAACCGTTAAGAAAAGTTATGGATTTTTCCCACAATATAAATCAAGATAATGCCAACTCCATTACCTTCGTTTGAGTATGAACCATCAAAGTGCATGTGCCAGATGCCATAATCTAAATAGATTTGTTCCATGGGAATGTTATCTTCCTCGACAAAGATGGAATACACTCCTAAGTCCTCTTCCATATAGTTTACGTTAGGCTGTAGGACACTCTCTATGTAGGGTGATATCCTTCCTTCTCTAAGGACTATAATTTTTTTTTCATTTCGAGGAATAGATAAATGTGTTCCGTTGAGTGAGAGGTATTCACCCATTGAGGCTTTCCAATCTCTTCCTAATATGAATGAGTAATTTCTTACTGGCATATCGATTACTTGAATATTGAGGGTTGTCCTTATTTTAGGATGAGCGCACAAAACTAAGGTCACATCTTTAATATCACCTATGGTCTTTTGTTGTAGAATATTATAAGAAAGCATTCTTTTGGTGTTTTCATCTTTATAAGACAAGCCTATCTCTTCCATAATAATCTTTGACATCACACTTGGGCCCGAACCACCATCAATGAGGCAACAATGGGCAATTTTATCCATGATATTTACAGAAATATAAAAAGGGGGATTTTTTACAGGGTATCTAAATTTATGTACACCTATTTTATTTACAGAATAATCCTCTTCACTTACCTCTTCGAAAAGGTTGGCTCCAACGAAATATTTTCCTTCCATGAATTGTTTCATATGCATCTGTTGTTTAGGGATGACAACCATGTCTAGGAGGGTTGCATCTACTTTGATGTTGGCCAATTGATTCAAGATATTGTATTTGGAAGAGGGGAGAGGGGGAGTGATTCCTTGACTCTTAGGAACCTTAGGAACCTAGAGCGTAGCAACAATTGATGATGAGCTCAGGATAGATGAACTGCAAGGAGGATCAAATTTTCCCTTGGGAGCATAGGCCTTGTTCCTAGTGTTGATGACAATGACATCCTCTGGCTCTGCGAAATCTAGGATAGCGATAGTAGCTTCCGGTATTTTACCAAAGATGTTATCTTTAGCACTCTTCTTTACCTCACATGTGGTCTCTTCATGGTGATCCTCACAAAATTTACACCAACTCTAACGCAGGATAGCTTTAGGATGAAAATAGTTTTCAACCGGATTTCTAAAGGGGGGTGCAGAAGAGGATGAAGCTCCAGGGGTGAGAGGGGAGAAAATATTCTTCTGGTCAAAAGCTATCATACGATTGTTCATATCTTTTACTAGCTGTAAGAGAGAGGACATGTCTATCTGTCTACCTGATTCTCCCTGGGGAAGACTAGTTCTTTCAAGTTGTTCTTCATACTCTGAGAAAGTATGCAGAGAGGAACCGAGATTATCAATGGATTTTCCCTCAATCCTATGATGGTAGGGAGAAGGCAATGCATTGTAGTAATGTATGAAAGTGGCTTGGTTCTGGGGGTGAATAAGTTATGGGATTTGATTGTATAATTTGGTGAAATGCAAGTTTAAAGACTTGATGGTCTCACCATCTTTATATGTGATGTTATTGAACTCCCTTAACTTCTCAGCAGGGCTTTTAGATTGGCCATAAGTGGATAAGAACTAATAGATCTAGTCCTCCCAAGTAGACAGGATCTTAGGAGGAAGATCAAAGAAATTGGCCACAGCCATTCCTTCCAAGGAATTGATGAACAAGCACATTAAAGTGTCATTGTCGTTATCCCCTATGATATGACAAGCATTAGAAAATGCCACCAGGTGTTCATTTTTACTGACAATGTTATTTCCTGAAAACTTAGGCAAGTGTTATTTAAGCTTTAGAAGTGGGAGAGTAGCGGGTGCTAGGTTAAGAGGAGAGGACGCATGCCACATTGTGGTTGCGGCATCTTCTTTGAATTGAAAGATTCCATAATTTTTTATTACTTTGGTGGGGTTTGTTGTAGATTGGACAGGGATATGGTGGCTATATAAGCTACCAATCATTGGTCACGATGAATATCGAGAAGATGAAGAACTTCCAATGCCCCCAGAGCCTCCACTAGATGTCATCTTGTGGATGATAGATGGGGAAAAGAAAGACGAGTTAGATGAATCAAATAGACGCCTCCTTCAAGAACTTTTTTGGGTAGACAACACAACGTTCCTTCTTCCTATTTCAGCAATAGGATTGGTTTTAGGTGACAAGCCTCTTCTTCTTCTAGAAGCACAAGAATCTAAGGACATGAAAGAAAATCCAAAACTAAAGAAAAGGAAGGTTATTGTTGATTTCTAGGTTGTCCACATCTAGCTTCCAATCATTCTTGATCACTAATATCTCGTTCAATTGCTACCCAAGAATGGTTAAGCTCAACATGGGAGTTGGCAGTGTATAAGATGGTATTTGAACAGATTCAAAGCAATGTTGGTCTTATCTTGAAGGTCGGGCTCAATGTTGGGAATCCTTGCAACAAGAACAATCATTAAAATAAAAGAGTCAAAGAATCAATATCAGAAAAATAAAGATGTGTCGATGAAAATCGAATATAAAAATTAACTGATGAGATATCAAAGATATCACTAGTATGGTTGCCAAATAAATGTTGAGGAAAAGATATGAAATAATCTTACTTAAGCATTTTCAGACTCTGCTTGGCTAGAGAAAAGTAGAAGGGAATATCACCGTATTTTTACAGCCAACAAAAATAACATCCTAACTCACAAGTATTAATTACGAGTGCCTAGGCTAGTATTTTATCAACAAAAGGCTTGCTGGAAATTTATATTTGATGTAATTTTCTGAACATATTAGTTGCTGAAATAAATGTAAATATAGAAGTAAATTCACCAAGATGATAATCAAGATAGATGAGACATAAATAAATCTTTTATTTCATTCAAATTCACCAAAGAGTCATTTTATTTACAAAAGCTCATGCCAAAATTTTGGACCAAAGTCAAACTTAGACATCCTCGATGGAACATACAAAAGTGATGCAGGCGAATCTCTCCATGTCAGCCATCCAGCCAACCAGTCATGTCAAGCACATGCATTCAAAGCTGAAGAGAGGCGTTGCCCTCATTTTTATTTAAAATTGAATGTAATTAAATGTTTAAGTTGTTGAGCTGGGAAGTCGTGCCTTTGTGCAGGCGTAGAGTAGATAGGCCTTTAAATGATTGTAAGGTTGAGATCTATATCTGGATAACATACTAGACAACCCATTCAATGTAATTGAATAGGGTAGGTAGATTGGAGGGAAGAGCTCGAAGAGCCCCTTAGGTAAAAAGGGATTTTAGTATCTCATTTTGTAGTAGTAAGAGAGTAAGAAGTAAGGGGTGAGAACTAGATAGAATTAGAGTCTGCGAGTAGAGAGTAGAAGAGAAGGAGTCGAGACCTTGTTATAGGCCGTGCTCAGGAACACCTTGTAAATATAGGCATTTTCCATATTTAATACAAATAGAAGTTTTTCCTGCATGACTATGTGTTAAATGAATGTCTGTGAGTGTTCTTTTGTATGTTGTAGATGTATGCTGTAGGTTTGCATTTGCAGGAGTGTGTTTGATTTGAGGTGAAGGTCTTTGAGGTTTCATGTTAGGAGGGCATGACATAGTACTGTGATCTCTGAATACCAGTGCACTGAAGAACTTCTGAATTCTGCGGGTTCAAACAAAGAAGTGTTGTGGGCACAAGAACTGGAATCAATAACTCGAAGGCCGTGAGGTTGTTGAACACCTCAGGAGGCAAGGTTGTGTAGTATATACATAGTTGTATACAGAATCTATGAGGAGTTCTGTGGAGCTCTTCCAGGTGGGCATTGAGCTAGTGCAAGGAGTGCACAAAGGAAGACTTTTGCTGAGAAGTTCACTGAAGAAAACAAAATATCTGAGGAGAACTGCAAGAGACTCTGCCAAGTGGGCATTGAGCATATACACAGGGTTACTGAATACCCGGAGGTACTCAGCAAGAGGTTTCTTGAGTAGACGGAGAGCCTGGAGGGCATCCAAATTCTCCATCTGAGGGAGAAAGGAAAAAGGACAAGTTTTCCTTGGAGGTCGAAGCTACAGGAAAGCTCAAGGAGGATAGAACCTTTTGAGTGTATGTGAATACTCTGCAGAGGCGCAGGAGTTGAAGAATCCTTCAAAGGTTCGAAAATAAGGATAAGCTCAGGAGGGTCAGCATTTTCATGCGTGCGATGAAGCCCAAAGAGGAGGCACAATAGCCATCCATTCAGACTGCAGATGAATCTGGACCGTTGAAGGGTCACCACATACAGAAGGTAGCATGGAAGAAGCGCACATGAGAAATGATCTGAGCCGTCAGATCTTGAGCGGAGAATCTGATAGCCATTAGATCTGTCAGGAGTCGCGAGGGATTTAATCCCTCATATAGCAGAACACAAGCGAAAGTCTCTAAAGGCATTGGTACATCGGGATATCGGCATTCGTGATATCGGGGATCTCGAGGACGTGGAGTTGGTCACTCGACATCAGAAACCCCAAAAATATGAGATTTGATCTGAGCCATCCATCTGTTGAGACACATGGCGGAGATTGGGAGTTCGTCGACATTTTGCAAGTCAGGACATCAAGGATCGAAAGGACACGATGCTGGAGCATTTCGGCATTCGATTTCACGAAAGTGCTAAGTGATGGAGGGCTGTCCATCATAGGGGGACACGTTGCGGAAACCTAAGAGTTCGGAAAAAGTCTTGAAAGGATAGCCACTTCGGCATTTCGCATGTTGGCATTTCAGGGGTCTAGAGGACGAGAGGTTGAGCGTGTGGGTCGCGAAACCCCGAAATAAGGTTGGGGTCATATGAGATATGATCACGTGGACCAGGAGATAGCCCTGGGGCTAAGGGATGTTAAAGTGTTTCGATTAATTGGAACTTTTGTGATCGGGGATCGCAAAGACAAGGGTTCTCGTGACAAAGGGAATCATAAAGTCCTGAAACCCAAAAATTAAGTCAGGGAAGCTCACGATTGAGTGCAGAAGACTGTGTGGGTAAAGAGTAGTACCCGTGGATAGGATTTTCACAGCGATTCCAGTGGGGATCGAAAGAGCCGCTTCAACTCACAAATTTTTGACAGAACGATCCTTCTGACCGGGAGGTCATCACCAAGTGGTATCAGAGCTAGAACTCTATTTTTATATTTCAAGCAGAGGGAGAAGACAAAAGAAGACAGGGTTGTTGGAGACTCTGTGATGGTTGTTTGCAGGTAGGCAACAATCAATAAGACAGTCAGGAGGACTGTAGGAGAAGCTGAGGCACTCAGGTTTGCAGAGTGACAACAACAGATTTTCCTGGAGAGAAGACAGAGACAACAACATGGCTACTAAAGGCCGTAGGTATGCTGGGAAGAAAAACACAGAGCTGTTGAGTATAGTCGAAAGGGGGAAATAACTTGCCGACATCATGGAAAAAATGGAAGAGCTTGAACTGCGGATGCAGTAGAATACCAAGCCGAGTTGGGTATATGAATGGCCCATGAAGAAGCCGAAGGTAAAATGGCCAGTCAATAAGTTGATGTCTAGAAGATAGTGTAGACTGTTAAAAGGATGGTTGAGGCATACTGTAAACCTCGACGGACCTGAGGAGATGTTTTAGATATGTGAACCGGAGATTGGGAAATATCTCGATGAAGAGAATAAAATGGGATCAGCTGAAGATATCAAAAACTGCTAGGAGGGCAGAGAATAAATTCCAAATTTCCAGGAGGGAAAAGAGTTGAGATCGGCTGAATATCTCAGAGACTGTCAGGAGGACAACCAAGGAATTTCACATTGCCAGGTGGGCAATGATATGAGGTCGTTGCGGGATCTTGAAGACTGCCAGGAGGTTAGTGGAAGCATCCCATATTGCTAGATGGGCAGGGATGAGCAGATGAGACTATCTGAGGGTCTCAGGAAATTAGAAGTGAGTCAGAATCAGCCTGAGGATTTGACAGAGCAGGTGAGCTCGGAGGTGGATTTAGATCAGCAGGTGCAGCTGACAGAGAATGAAGATTCATGTGGTTTTCCAAGACATGTGAATTAAGATGATGACAAGTTAAAAACTTTCACCATCCGAGAGGACGATATGAGGAGCCTTATAATGATTGGGGGAATCGAGATATTCCTACCACTTGACCAAGGGGAGGCAAAAATCAGGGTTGTAGATACAACAACAGCAGAAGAACAACTAGTTGCGACATTCAAGGAAGAAGGATTGGAGAAGATATCTGAAGCTGCCCAAGCAGGAGAGGAAAATGAGCATTCTGAGGAGTGTCTCAGTGATTTCAGCCAGGAAGCTGAGGTAGCTGTAGCAATGAAGCTGATAGTAGAAGAAGTAGAAGAGGATAATGAGCATTCTGAGGAGTGGCTCAATATTTTCAGCCAGGATACTGAAAAGACTACAACATGGGAGTTTGCAGAAGAAGAAGAAGAAGAAGAAGAAATAGACAACATTAGTTTGGCTGATCTGTATGAACAAATTGAAGCCCTGGAGAGAAGGGTGAAGGTGCAGGGCGTGCACATCCAACAGGTGAAGTTGGAAGCTGATGAAGAAGGCATGGGATATCATAGTGATCTGCTCATGTACCAAATTTTTTTGCAGCTGAGGAGACTGCATGAACAGGGCCAACCATTGGAGTAGTTGGATGAAGTGATCAAGGAGCTCAACGAGCTGATGTTAGGGTTAGTAGAAAATGTCAGCAAGGAGAGGTTGAGCGAAGAGAAGGAAGCAACAACAATAGCGCAGAAGCAACAACAACACCTGAATGGAGTAGATGAATAGCTCCAGAGGATGATTTGGGATCCAAGAGGATTTCCACAGCTAAGATGGGAAGATCATGAGCAGGAGCTCATGAATTTTGTAGCTGAGGAGTATGATGTAGGAGCATCTCTCCATGTCATCCAACTAGCTAGCCAGTCATGTCAAGCACACACATTCAAAGATGAAGAGAGGCATTGCCCTCATTTTTATTTAAAATTGAATGTAATTAAATGTTTAAGCTGTTGAACTGGGAAGCCGTGCCTTTGTGCAGGCATAGAGTAGATAGGCCTTTAAATGATTGTAAGGATGAGATCTAGATCTGGATAATGGACTAGAAAACCCATTCAATGTAATTGAATAGCATAGGTAGATTGGAGGGAAGAGATCGAAGAGCCCCTCAGGTAAAAAGGGATTTTAGTATCTCATTTTGTAGTAGTAAGAGAGTAAGAAGTAAGGGGTGAGAACTAGATAGAATTAGATTCTACGAGTAGAGAGAAAAAGAGAAGGAGCCGAGACCTTGTTACAGGCCGTGCTCAGGAACACCTTGTAAATACAGGTGTTTGCCATATTTAATACAAATAACATTTTTTCCTGCATGACTATGTGTTAAATGAATGTCTGTGAGTGTTCTTTTGTATACTGTAGATGTATGCTATAAGTTTGCATTTGCAGGAGTGTGTTTGATTTTAGGTGAAGGTATTTGAGGTTTCATGTCAGGAGGGCATGATAGAGTACTGCAATCTTTGAATACCAGTGCACTGAAGCACTTCTAAATTCTATAGGTTCAAACAAAGACGTGTTGCGGGCACAAGAACTGGAATCAATACCTCGAAGGCCATGAGGTTGCTGAACACCTCAGAAGGCAAGGTTGTGTAGGAGATACATAGTTGTAGAAAGAAGCTTTGAGGAGTTTTGTGGAGCTCTTCTAGGTGGGCATTGAGCTAGTGCAAGGAGTGCACAAAGGAAGACTTATGCTGAGAAGTTCACTAAAGAAAATAGAATCTCTGAGGATATTTGCAAGAGACTCTTCCAAGTGGGCATTGAGCATATACATAGGGTTACTAAATACCTAGAAGTGCTCAACAAGAGGTTTCTTGAGTAGACATAGAGCCTGGAGGGCATCCAAATTCTCCATTTGAGGGAGAAAGGAAAAAGGACAAGTTTTCCTTGGAGGTCGAAGCTACAGGAAAGCTCAGGGCGGATAACACCTTTTGAGTGTATGTGAATACTCTACAGAGGTGCAGGAGTTGAAGAATCCTTCGAGGGTTCGAAAAGAAGGATAAGCTCAGGAGGGTCATCATTTTCATGCGCGCGGCGAAGCCCAAAGAGGAGGCATAGTAGCCATTCGTTCAAACTGCATATGAATCTGGACCATTGAAGGGTCACCACATCCAGAAGGTAGCACGAAAGAAGCGCATAGGAGAAATGATCTAAGCCGTCAGATCTTGAGTGGAGAATCTGACAGTTGTTAGATCTGTTAGGAGTTGCGAGGGATTTAAGCCCTCATATAGTAGAACAAAAGCAAAAGTCCTGAAAGGCATTGGTACATCAGGATATCTTCATTCAGGATATTAGGGATCTCGAGGACATGGGGTTGGTCACTAGACATTAGAAACCCCGAAAATACGAGATTTGATATGAGCCGTCCGTCTATTGAGACACGTGGTGGATATCGGGAGTCCGTCGGCATTTTGCAGGTCGGGACATCGGGGATCGAAAGGACATGATGCTGGAGCATTTTGGCATTCAATTTTATGAAAGAGCAAAGTGATGGAGGACTGTCCATCATAGGGGGACACGTGGCGGAAACCTAAGAGCTCGAAAAAAGTCCTGAAAGGATAGCCACTTCGGCATTTCGCATGTCGACATTTCGGGGGTCTAGAAGACGAGAGGTTGAGCGCGTGGGTCACGAAACCCCAAAATAAGGTCGGGGTCATATGAGATACGATCACGTGGACCAGGATATAGCCCTAGGGCTAAGGATGTTAAAGTGTTTCGGTGAATCGAAACTTCTGTGATCGGGGATCGCGGATACAAGGGTTCTCATGAAAAAGGGAATCATAAAGTCCCGAAACCCAAAAATTAAGTCGGGGAAGCTCACGATTGAGTGCAGAAGACCATGTGGGTAAAGAGAAGGACCTATGGATAGGATTTTCATAGCGATTCTAGTGGGGATCAAAAGAGCCTCTTTAGCTCACAAATTTTTGACAGAATGATCCTTTTGACCAGGAGGTCGTCACCAAAAAGAACCTCTGACAGAAAACCAAAATTGAATTCTAAAAGATGGATCATCTTGCAACAGATTGCTTCCAACTTGACTCTACACAATAGCCTTTGTCATTCATGAAAATTAATTCACAAACAGATAAGTCTACACAGACTATCAAAGATAGATCAACACCTCTGAAAAACAAGTGTTTGAATGATGTGATTCAGCCCTGAATATTGCTTTCTACAATAAGACCCTACTATCATAAAAGAGAATTAGGCTTGTGATGAATAATTAATGAATAAAAACTGAACTATCTCAACATAAACTCAAAGAGCAAACCTTAGTATGCTTCTGCTTCTATCCTCCTTTGTTCCTCCCTTTCCTTTTGCTTTTAACAACTCAGAATTGGTTGAAGTAGTTGAACCAACTCATTAGTTAAGTTAATTAAAAGATTCAACCAAATTTTAGTTAGGGGGAAAAGTACTAATCATAATAAGGGTTATAATTAAATAATAACTAGTAGGTGGGACCCCTTGTGGCTCCCATCAGCTTATGATAATCATAACATAACTATTAGTTAAGAAAATCACAACTCATTGTGACTCCCATCCATATATTCACATTCATTAATTTAGATCGTGATATTTTGAATTATTTTCAAAACACATTACTCATATATCCACAATAAAACATATTGTCCAAATATTCCTGAAGTCAACTGCCACCAATAATAGATAAAATAAAACTCAAAAGCCATATTTTCCATTTTTTGAGGCCATCTTTCCTTTGTTGATCATATGAGAAAAATCGTCCTTCCAATGCAAGTGGAAGGACATGGATTTACCAGAATTATCTGAAGATGCGGAAGGGACAATAGCATCCTTCTCTTTGACAGAGGCATAACAAGCCTCTATTATTATCCTTTTATTTGAAGAGCTCATCCCTACATGCATGATTGATTAGCAAATGATATTTTAATTAACCATGTTAGCGTCAAAATTCACTCTTGGATTGCGGCAGGAGCAGAGCCTGATGCCCATTAGTTTTATGTCACAATTGGTATATAAAGGGTGATCGACTGGGAGTAAACTCAATACACTATTGTTTTAACTCATAATTTTGGACTGAGGCTATGCATGGAAAGGTGAGTTCTTAATCTAACTTCAGTCAGTAGGTTGCAGTAAAGGTGAGCAGAAGGAAGACATTTGTGAGAAAGTGAAAAGGTATGCTATGAGCACCAAGCTTTCAACAACCCAAAGAGGAAGAATTTAAACACAAGAACATTGAAAGAAATCATAACGTTACAATAAACATTTATATAACACTGTCACAATGCTTCATGTGACTCAATCAATAATAAACTCTTTCAACACTAGATGGAAACCAGATGGAATAAGAAGCTAACTGTCATTAGACTAGAAATTTTAGATATAGATACATAACCAGGGAAAACCAATGCTTCATTAAAACTATACAATAGGGAGCTTATCACTACCAACGATGGACACGAAAATGGAAAAAATTCCTTCATATACTTGGAGCCAAACCCAGTAGCAGCCTTGAGTTACTGCACTGAAGGAATTACATCTACATGTTTAGTGGCAGACTGTGCATGCAGTCTTTGGACCATCGTGCACTTCGGTTAGATGCCACCATGCTCCAGAACGGGCCTGCAAGGAGTTGACAAGCTGACAGTCTTCTCTTGGGATTTCTATTTATGGTGGAAATGATGTCCACCCACCATCAACTACTTCAATAACTGCTTCCTTGGGATCGGAAACCACCCCAGTCAACTATGTATCTTTGGGATGTGGAGGCCTTATCATGATGCCACCTAGATCTACTAAATGGATTCATGGTAAGATGTGGAGGCAGATGTGATAACTGGGGCACCTGACGGGAAGCAGCGGATGAGAGGTGACTAGATAGGGGTGATTTGGCATACTAGATTTGGAAGTGAGACGAGGAGAGGCCAGTGGATGGATGTGGCAGATCTTGTGGGGGCCATGGAGATACAGTGGTGGGATGCAATTTGTCGAGGGAGAACACGTCTCCTATGATGGGACAATGTGGTAGGGAGAGGGACAGGTGTGGGAAGACAAGAGGGAGCAAAATGGAAAATGATATGCCATGAGGGTGAGTGGAAGGCAAGTCTGTCATAACGAGACAAGGGGGAAACGAGTGATGTGACTGGTGGATAGGAGGCCTAGTGGAACATAGGTGGAAATAGGAGGGGGGGCGACGCAAGGAGGAGGCACCACGATAGCAAAGGGGCCCACACTAGA
>ML784285.1:135666-162803 GCA_009831015.1 Picea engelmannii | reverse complement strand
GTAAATGATGTACAGAACTGCAAAAGACTGCCTATCATTTCGAAGAAGAAGAGGTTTTCTCCCTTTATGGGTTTCCTCGTGAAAATCTGTCTCTGTGTGTATTTTATGTGTGACTGATGATCTTTACTCTTACTATCCATATGGTGTATGTTGGTTGATGACACATGAAGAAATCTTAATAATTGTTTAAAAGGCATAAAATTGTTTAAGCTTATAAACAACTGATTCACCCCCCCCCCCTCTCAGTTGTTTTAGTATTTCCAACATAACTGAGAGCATTGTTTTCATACAAAACAGATCATTTCCTTCCAAATTGAAACCGAACAGAGTTGTATTCCTGTTCTTAGAATATTACTTGACAATCATATTACAAGATCGTAACCACCAAACTCATTGAAATCGTTTGCCAATCACAACATATGAACCATAACAAAATCAAATCCAAACATGATCATATTCTAAATTGAGCATGAAGAACTTCTTGTTGAAAGCAAACAATCAGTTTCATTAACTCAATCAAATCAAATCCAATCGAAAACCATTCAAATCCTGATAAAAATCTACCGGTGACTAAACTAGGAATGATCAAATCATGTATCAAAACGAAACTCCATTTATTTTTAGCAAAGAAAAACAATGTACAGTATGAACACCGAATGACAGAGGCATTTGAATGAGAGACAAAGCTATTTGAAAACAGAATTCAAATCATTATATTAACCTTGATCATTCACAAAACTAAAATGATATCAAAATTCATACCTGTATGGCTAGATCACGACAATTTGGAGTTGATAATGGTTGTGGCCGATTCAACATTCTTGAAAAGGATGGAGCCAATTGTCTTCTACTTTTTATCAGTTGCTTGGAGTTGGTCTCTTTGGCTGGTCAATACTGCAACTTGACTTTCCAACGATTGAATTTTTGATTGAAGTAGGGGAACGTCAATGTAGTATCGTTCCAACCATAACTCACATTGGTCACATGACGGCTGTGTGGATTTTGAAAGAGTAGGCGAGGGTTTGGACGTATTGCTGAGGGTTTCATTAGGCAGTTTGATACCAGGGTAGCTAGGATCGTTCCTTAGGCAGGGAGGAATATTTGTCATGAAATCATAAGGTGGTTTGGGGCATAAACCCTGTGAGTAAGGATACTCACTGGCTAGGAAAAATTCTACGTCAGAATCTGAATCCTCACTAAGGATTATAGGCTTTGACTCAACAGAGGGTTTAGGTTTGTTTCTAGCCATCCTTGAAATAAGCCGAGCATTCTTTTTACCCTTGGCATTAGCAGTAGGGTTTGCCTTGGGATTGTTTCTTATAGGATTTTTAATATCCTCGGCCTTCTTAGTTCCAACATCTGGTAAGTCAATAGGAGGGTCGACCGAAGGCTTAGGAGCGGGCAATAGGATATGGAAGGGCATGGGTGGCCCGGCCTTGGTTTCATTTACCACATGCTTATCAACCTGTATAGGTCCGTGTCATCGAAACCATTTCGAGCGACGAAATATCTCCAGCTATCACCATGTAAACTCAAGTGATAAACAATGATAAGTTTAATAAGCCCATGGTGGAACAGGCTACTGTCAGCCTTCTCCTTTTTAAACCTTTTCGACATTTTATATAAGTTGTGTTGAAAATAGAAAGGCATGTTCAACGGATACCCTATAAAACTCATTAGCAACCGCAGGTGATAGAGAAAAACGAGTCTGTATCGACCTTCACAGGTCACGAATTATTTGACTACTATCAAAAGGTCGTGCCATCATGGTTTAAGCATAGATATGGGCATACCTCTGTCATAAGAGGTGACTTTGCATGAGAGAAACAACAGCGGCCATGGAACCTCTTCCACTTTCGAATTTTTGAACCAACGCTGACCCGTGGAAGGTAACCCTGTAGCAGAACTGATAAATACCTGATCGATTTCCAACTGGATTTCACCCACCTTGGATCTACAGCCATTGAAAGTCATAGCGAACTGTTGTGCCACAAATAAGTTAAAACCCTCAAATATCTGCACGAAGGTGATCCAACCGTTAGCCTCCAAGTCTTTCCGGGCATTGTCAAACATTAACAAGGCTTGGTTTCCATTTGGCTCGATTCTCATGACTGGTGCCATGGAGCTGAGCACACGATAAGTTCAGGGTTTGGGTCATAGCACACATAGGAGTAAAATGCATGCCGGGCTATCCGAGCTAACAGAGGTAAACGGTGAATAAAGGATAGGCATAAATGCCATCGTGCAAAGGTGGTGGAGTTTATCTCTGCCATGCATAATAGTTATTGCCAAAGTACAACCGCCGGATTATAGCTGTTCTACCCATTATAACATAACTCAACAGTCATGTCACTCGGCCGACCAATGAATCAAATGGTAAGTGTATAAACCAACGTGCAAACAATGTTGTGCCAAAGTTTTAAACCATCAATTATTCAATTTGAAACCAAAATCAAATATTTAACCATGCGCCAATGTATCAACTGATATCAATAGTTTAACCAATGTGCGAATATGTTTGAAACTAGGTGTCATACCAAATGAAATATATCAAGGGTTTAATCATAACATCGACATATTTTCATGAAACCAATGATCAAATAGATCAAAACATATAAATCCATATGCCAATGCATTACAAACTTAGCGAGACAAAGTCACAAAATCAACCCAAGAATGTCCAATGAGTACAGATCGAAAGGGATTTTGCAAACTGCATAGCGATAAACAAAATGTAAACGCAATAGGCATACTTAAAAGAAAGATAATGATAGTTCACATAGTGATCCTAATGCGGCTTCGAAAGACCAATATTTTCATGCTTACAGTCGTGAAAAAAAAACAAAAATAAGTGTGTAAAAAGATGCAAAGAGTAAAAGTGTCGTTCATTTGAAAATTGCGACAAAAAATTGATGTTTGCAAAACATTGGTGTAGGCAGCTTACAAGACAATGGAAAAATGTGATTTGGCTGCCAATAATGGTGACACACTGGTAGAAACAGTTATCTCTGCCAAAAAGAATAAATTCAGATTAGGACAACAAAGATAATTTCAACTCAAAAAAAACAACCAGAAAATAGTATAAACATCACCATTAACCAACTATTCCAGCAGTGTTTCAAAAGATGAAAACTGATAACAATCTTAAGATCATCAAGTCACGATATTAAAGATAAAATATTCAATATTGTTGGCATAGCCACTGCTGCAGCAGGCGTCCATAGCCTCGACAGGGTTTCCATTTAACCCACTCTGACATCTGTATCCTGCCAAGAAGTTATGGATTAGAATAAAGGACAATAAGAGGATTCTTATTTACAAATTTTCATATACTCGACATTGCTTCGCTGCCAACGGGCCTGTTCAGTACCCCGATGAAGTTGTCTTGGCGCCATGCATCCATTTACCCGCTGCCAGCAGACCTGTTCAGTATCCCGACGGGTTTACAAGCACTTCCCACAGCTCTTATTAATAATTTTGTTTTTCATAGATATATAACTGAGCGGGGTGACGCTGAAAATCATGATTTTTCATATTTTTTTAGACCTCATCAGAATTTGTTTTTAGAACTGTCCTCTATTTAGATCCACAGATGTTTTATTTACAAAAACAACTTCCTAAGGCAGGGAGACATCCTCTGATTCATTCCTTTACAGAATAGGGATAGCGTAAAAAGATAATGGATGATCATGACGAACTTTACCTAGAGATCGAAATTAGTCAACTTCTTTCAAACAACAGACTTTTTTCCAACACAGATATAAATTTCAAAAATATACCATTGATGTTCATACAATTTTCTTAGCAGTTATTTCAGCGAAGGAATTTTCTATTTTCTTTATCTGAATAGCTTAGTAATGCAGGTATGTGTATTTCCAAAAGAAAAAACTAGTAATCATAAGGGAGAAATCAAAACACACCAGCGAAGAAAAAATTTCAAAGCAAAGAAATCCAAACAACAAAAACAAAAAACAAATATGCACAGAAGGTGCATCTGAAAACCTCATGCAACAATCCCCTGGGAAACTGAAAGAAAGTAGGAAAATCCTAAATGATGGGAAAGTAGTCCTACTCATGGTACCTTGGGTCAGGTTTGATTTAGATTTATTTATCTCTTTACTTTCCATTTAAGATTTTCATGACGATAAACATTCAACTAGAAGTAAAGAGAAAAAGATCAAGGGGACTTCCCTGACAACAACTATATTATGGTTCTCATGGTGCACCCACTTGCGTTCATGACTGCATTATTACAAAGAGAACTGGTGAGAAATAAGACTGAAAGAAAAACCTATTCCTAAACCTACTCTAACTACTAAACAAATAAAAAATACTAAGTGAAGTCATGTTTCCAATGTAGCCATCAGAGTAACTCCAATCCTGCAATGGAAACAAGATCAAGCATTACTAATAAGAATCGTAATATATCAACAGATGATAGAAACATATCACACTTACCTTCATAATCATCATCTAAAAACAAAGTAAGCATGATCTTACCATTTCCTTGGATATTCTTGTTGTATGAATCCTCCAGCCATTGCGCAATCTTGTCGTGATAAGGGTCATAATGGCATGGGTGAGTGTAAGTAGTTTTGAAAAACTCATCAGGATTATGAGGAAATGGAATAACCATCAGCCAAGGCTGAAATGCACCATCCTCCTGACATTTCTCTAAGTACTCATTAATTTCTTCACAGGGAGGATCTAAAAGAAACATGTCACGCCTACTTTGAAAATACTTGGGTAAAAAGAAAGCAAGCTCAACTTTGTCTTTATTATGAAATTTTTTCATATATGAATATTCAAGCCATCCTAAGATCCTATCACAAAAATGGGGATGCAAACCAAGATTTTGATGAAACGAATATATCAATGAGAAATTCATCATAGGAGGATTCGTGATGTTTGTCAGATCATTAGTTTGAATGTTTCCTTCGATGAGATTGATCATTTCAAAATGTGAAGCATAAACATTAAGATTCGAGCTAATTAAAGAACGAATATGCAACTTAGAATGTTTAATTTCCATAAGATGTAATGCATCTTCCTTTTCAACAATAAACTGTGTAAAATTATCTCGCAACATGTCTTCTTCCCATATGAGTGATGAAAGTGAACAAGCATCAAATCCAAGTTTATCAATGTTAGGTTTGGAATTGATTTCACCAACATTTAGCATATCGAAAGGATATGATTGTGGTGGAAAAGAGTAGAATGTTGTAGGTAAGATGTCAAGTCCACCAGAATCTAGGAATAGATCAGGATATAAAGAATAAAAGGAATTAGAAATAAGCAGATAAAAAGAATCTCTTGAACTATGATAATCAACAATGGTATTCTCAAGACAATTCTCTTCACTTTCTTTAAAACTCTTACTCTATTTTGGTGACGAATTCCTCAACATAATATGATCATCTGGATTTGCCTTTTGTGTTACAGATAATTCAAAATTTATGTGACAAGCATCTAGTCTTTCCTGTGAACAAAGTGCATTTTGAGGATGAAGGTTTAAAGTTTCTTCTTCTAGTTATGTAACTTCTTCTCTAATCAGTTTCATAGGAGTACTAGAACATTTAAGAAGATTTTCATTGCTTAAGTGTTCTTCAATGACTGATTTTAAATGTTGATTAGAGCATGAGTTACAAGAATGAGGATATTCACCTTGAGCCAGAAACGAATCATCTTCCATACTAGTCTTAGACTGAAAATACAATGATTCAAAGGAAAAACAAATTTGGTTGTCAATAAGAGCCTGATCAATAGATTCTACCTCCCTGGCTTGTTCAACATTATCGGAAGAATTTTTCTATTCTTGCGAAGAAGATTGTTCTAGCAGTTGAGTGATAGGATTTGGAATTGGTTCTTCATCCATGATTGAACATCACTGAATGGAAGGGATGGATGCATCATAGAAGAGATTTAATGCCAATGACATGTCATCGAGATTAAATTTATAGAGGATATGATAGACTCTTGTCAAAAAGTCTTCTGAGGATAATTCGTCGTTGATTAGCGAAGTATGAAATTCTTCACATAATTGATCGAAATCATAAATTTCAAAAGCATATAGAAACTCATCTACAAATTGAAACCAATAAAAAATGTGACATGCTGGAAAGGATTCAAACCAATGTTTCATCCGACCTCTAAAAGTAAAAGTGAACAGTCTACATAAAACTCCTAAATATGAGATGTCATGTTTGATGCATTTGCACCAAAACTTGTTAAGGTGGTCTTTAGTAGATATATTGCCTTCACCATCAAAGGTCAATTTGGACAAGCATGAGACTGTCTCATTGGGAACATTGGGTAATGAGAAGTTGAAAGCATGTTCCAACAAGGTGATTTTGTGAGCCATGGGGGAAATTGAATACATTTAAAAATAAAAGCTCCTATAAGGCCAGCTTGTCAGCCAACCCTCCTTCTAGCGCCATTTGTTGATGGGCGAAATCGACCGTCTGTCAACTGAGAGAGTGGAACCGGTCTGGGGTTGTCTAATAACCCAAGCCATTTGGGATGAACCACCCTGACAGGTTTAGCGGCTCTGTTAGCCGATCTAAGGTCCTAAGAAAACAAAAAGAAAAACTATTCTAAACTAACTAAACTAAAAACAAAATAAAACAAACTAATAAACTAATCTAACTAAATCTAACTATTAAACAAACTAAACTAATCTAACTATTCTATATATACAATCTACTAACTACTACTATACTAACTCTAACTAATAAACTATCTAACTACTAACTGAAATATAACTTATTCACAAAATGTACAATATCGACAATTTACAGATTTAAATAAAACCTGAAAAAACTCATTTATATTCTTCCCTAAGATAGAGAAAGATATTTTTTGTTGATTTTATGATTTTATGAACAATAAATAAAACAAAACTAACAAAACTAAACTAAATCACTAATCTAAGATACAAATATATCTAACTAAAATACTAATATTATACTAACAAATTAATGAAAATAAATTACAAACTGACCTGGAGGAATGCTCCAGATTTGTCCTGTGTATGATGATTGTCTTAGTTGATCAGAGGGAGGAAACCCGCACTGAATTATCCAGGAGTTTCTCGTAAACGATACGCTGCAGTGCTCTACAAGTTTGATTATAGGACAAACAAGACATAAAAATAACAACAATCTTATAATTTATAAATCTTCACAGTTAGATAAACCTGTGTGCAAAGATCTATACATAATAGTTCAATTGATGAAGAAGAGAAATCTGTCATTCATTAGCTGAACTAAGTAATTGTTGTATTCTTTAAATTAGTGAAAGAAATCAGGAATGGATCACATTAATTCAATCATATCATTCTGCAAAAGACCATGATAGCTAAAGTAGTCACTAATCAAATGCAAATTGATATGCATAAACATGAAACAAAAGATTGATATTATGAAAGCGAAAGCTGTAGCAGAACATCAAATTCTATCTCAGTTTGTATTAGAAATCCATAATCCTGGTTCTCCCACAAGTGAGGATGTTCCTTATTACAAAAATAATAAGTATTTATAAGTTTTTCCACAGGGTAAAACCTCCCTGTGGAAGTTATCAAACTGTTTACATAAAATCTGGGAAGATATCCCAAGTTTAACTAAACTAGGAATCTAAAGTAAAACTAAAATACACAAATATTCCCCTACCCTATCCAACATGTCCCATTCAATTCAAATTTACCTGAAAAGGGCCAAAAATGAACAAGTTAGAAGGATTCTTTATTAACAAAATGATAAAAATCTAATCCTATAGACTAGCTACAGAATCTTGCGATTCTGTAGCTGGTCTAAATAAGACACAGAACCAGCATCAAAATCGATTATTTTTTTTTTATTTTTTTTAAATCAAATCCAATTAACATCCAATAGCTGTTTGAAAATGAATCATTCAATTTGAAGTTGTTATATCATTCGAAATCAAACGGGATCCAAATCAATTAAATGACCACATAGATAGGCATACTCTGTTTTGTTTTTTACCACAAAGTCGGGTGACAAAATTATATGGAACAACAATGCAATCATTTCATATCAAATCGAATTCAACATAATCAAAACAAATCGCAAGTAATTGTTACGCTACCTTATCAATAGAAGATATGAATTCGACAAGATCATTTTCAAATTGTTATAACTGTGTTGACACAACAAACGATTCATGCCACAAATAGATCAATTCAAACTGGCGCGGAAATCAATTCAAATAAAATCATAATAGGATCGATTGACTGGTAACAAAATTCGTAATTTGTTATTGCACATTGGGCAAACAAGATTGATTGACTTTGATCAAAATCGTTCATTTGACAATGAATTATAATCGGATTTGGCAAAAATAAGGAATGTTGATCAATTTGTTTTTACAAATCAAACAGAGCAACAATTAAAACACGAATCCAGCTCATAAAACAATCTTGCCAACTCAAGATATGGGATAATCCAATCAGAATAAAAGTGAATCGAACAGAAAAGGTTTTAACATAATCATTACGAATCAAAACCATTCCACGATTCGGGCGCATTTGCACAGGCTTAACTGAGAGCATTGTTTTCATACAAAACAGAGCAGTTCCTTCCAAATTGAAACCGAACAGAGTTGTATTCATGTTCTTAGAATATTACTTGACAATCATATTACAAGATCGTAACCACCAAACTCATTGAAATCGTTTTCCAATCACAACATATGAACCATAACGAAATCAAATCCAAACATGATCATATTCTAAATTGAGCATGAAGAACTTCTCGTTGAAAGAAAACCATCAGTTTCGTTAACTCAATCAAATCAAATCCAATCGAAAACCATTCAAATCCTGATAAAAATCTACCAGTGACTAAACTAGGAATGATCAAATCATGTATCAAAACGAAACTCCATTTATTTTTAGCAAATCAAAACAATGTACAGGATGAACACCGAATGGCAGAGGCATTTGAATGAGAGACAGAGCTATTTGAAAACATAATTCAAATCATTATATTAACCTTGATCATTCACAAAACTAAAACGATATCAAAATTCATACCTGTATGGTTGGATCACGACAATTTGGAGTTGATAACGGCTGTGGCCAATTCAACATTCTTGAAAAGGATGGAGCTAGTTGTCTTCTGCTTTTTATCAGTTGCTTGGACCTAGTCTCTTTGGCTGGTCAATACTGCAACTTGACTTTCCAGTGATTGAATTTTTGATTGAAGTAGGGGAACGTCAATGTAGTATTGTTCCAACCATAACTCACATTGGTCACATGACGGCTATGTGGGTTTTGAAAGAGCAGGCTAGGGTTTGGACGTATTGTTGAGGGTTTCGTTATGTAGTTTGATACCAGGGTAGTTGGGATCATTCTTTAGGCAGGGAGGAAGATTTGTCACAAAATCATAAGGTGGTTCAGGGCATAAACCCTATGAGTAAGGATACTCACTGGCTAGGAAACATTCTACTTCAGAATCTGAATCCTCACTAAGGATTATAGGCTTTGACTCAGTAGAGGGTTTAGGTTTGTTTCTAGCCATCCTTGAAATAAGATGAGCGTTATTTTTACCCTTGGCATTAGCAGTAGGGTTTGCCTTCGGCCTTTTTCTTATAGGATTTTTAATAGCCTCGGCCTTCTCAGTTCCAACATCTGGTAAGTCAATAGGAGGGTCGACCGAAGGCTTAGGAGCGAGCAATAGGATATGGAAGGGCACGAGTGGCCCGACCTTGGTTTCATTTACCACAGGCTTATCAACCTGTATAGGGTCCGTGTCATCGAAACCATTTAGAGTGACAAAATCTCTCTAGCTATCACCATGTAAACTCAATAAACAATGATAAGTTTAATAAGCCCATGGTGGAACAGGCTACTGTCAGCCTTCTCCTTTTTAAACCTTTTCGACATTTTATATAAGCTGCGCTGAAAATAGAAAGGAATGTTCAATGGATACCCTATAAAACTCATTAGCAACTACAGGTGATAGAGAAAAATGAGTCTGTATCGACCTTCACAGGTCACAAACTATTTGACTACTATCAAAAGGTCGTGCCATCGTGGTTTAAGCATAGATATGTGAATACCTCTTTCACAAGAGGTGACTTTGCGCGAGAGAAACAACAGTGGCCATGGAACCTCTTCCACTTTCAAATTTTTGAACCAACGCTGACCCGTGGCAGGTAACCCTATAGCAGAACTGATAAATCCCTCATCAATTTCCAACTGGATGTCACCCACCTTGGCTCTACAGCCATCGAAAGTCATAGCGAACTTTTGTGCCACAAATAAGTTAAAACCCTCAAATCTCTGCACGAAGGTGAGGCAACCGTTAGCCTCTAAGTCTTTCTGGGAATTGTCAAACATTAACAAGGCTTGGTTGTCGTTTGGCTTGATTCTCACGACTGGTTCCATGGAGCCGAGCACGCGGTAATTTCAGGGTTTGGGTCATAGCACACACAGGAGTAAAATGCATGCCAGGCTATCCGAGCTAACAGAGGTAAACAGTGAATAAGGGATAGGCATAAATGCCATCGTGTGAAGGTGGTGGATTTTATCTCTGCCATGCATAATAGTTATTGCCAAAGTACAACCGCCGGCTTATAGCTGTTCTACCCATTATAACATAACTCAACAGTCATGTCACTCGGCCAACCAATGAATCAAATGGTAAGTGTATAAACCAACGCGCAATCAACATTGTGCCAAAGTTTTAAACCATCAATTATTCAATTTGAAACCAAAATCAAATATTTAACCATGCGTCGATGTATCAACTGATATCAATAGTTTAACCAATGTGTGAATATGTTTGAAACTAGGTGTCATACCAAATGAAATATATCAAGGGTTTAATCATAACATCGACATATTTTCATGAAACCAATGATCAAATAGATCAAAACACATAAATCTACATGCCAATGCATTACAAACTTAGCGAGACAAAGTCACAAAATCAACCCAAGAATGTCCAATGAGTACAGATCGAAAGGGCTTTTGCAAACTGCATAGCGATAAACAAAATGTAAATGCAATAGGAATACCGACAAGAAAGATAACGCCAGTTCACATAGTGATCCTAATGCGGCTTCTAAAGACCAATGTTTTCACGCTTACAGTCGTGAAAACAAAATGAAAATAAGTGTGTAAAAAGGCGCAAAGAATAAAAGTGTCGTTCATTTGAAAATTGCGACGAAAAATCGATGTTTGCAAAACATTGGTGTAGGCATCTTACAAGACAATGGAAAAATGTGATTTGGCTGCCAATAGAGCCAAACCCAGCAACAACCTCGCGTTACTGCATTGAAGGCATTATGTCTGCATGTTTAATGACATACTGTGCATGCAGTCTATGGACCATCGTTCAATTCGGTCAGACGCCATCGTGCTGTTGAACGGGCCTGCAAGGAGTTGAAAAAATGATAGTCCTCTCCTGGGCTTTATATTTATGGTGGAAACAATGTCCACCCACCATCAACTGCTTCAATAACTGCTTCCTTGGGATCGGAAATGACCCTAGTCAACTCTATATCTTTGGGACATGGAGGTCTTCTCATGCTACCACCTAGATCTGCTAAATGACTTCATGGTAAGATGTGGAGGCATACGTGATAACGTGGGTGCCTAACAGGAAGCGACAGATGAGCGGTGACTAGGCAGGGGTGATTTTGCATACTAGATGTGGAAGTGAGATGAGGAGAGGCTAGTGGATGGATGTGGCAGATCTTGTGGGGGCCATGGAGATACAGTGGTGGGATGCGATTTGTTGAGGGAGAACACGTCTCCTATGACGGGATGATGTGGTAGGGAGAGGGACAGGTGTGGGAATACAATAGGGAGAGAAATGCAAAATGATATGCCACGAGGGTTAGTGGAAGGTAAGTGTGTCATAATGAGACAAGGGGGAAACGAGTGATGTGACTGGTGGACCTGAGGCCCAGTGGAACATAGGTGGCAATAGGAGGGGGGAGACACAAGGAGGAGGCACCATGATAACAAAGGGGCCCACACTGGAAAACTACCCATATCAGACCCCCCCCCCACCATTAAAAGTAGAATGATGGGGGGGTCTGGAATGGGACCTTAACCATAGATCTGAGTGTGGCTCTCCTGAACCTCCAGATCTGTGCACTGGAAAACTTTCATATCAGACCCCCCCCACCCATCAAAGGTAGAATGACGGGGGGGGGTCCAGAATTGAATCTAGACCGAATATCTGGGTGTGCATATCCTGACCACTCAGATCTATGTGATGCATAATCCAGGGCGCTTATGCACTCCCAACTTATGATAAGTGGGTTTTTTACTCATTCTTTGCCACTTTTTTTCCGAATGGGACACTTCATAGGAAAACACCTTGCACACAAGATTATGTGCTAACAAACCATACATGACAACTCTTTTAAAATATGAAATGGATTTTGTCTCAACAATACATCAGACTCATGCAATCCAATCCATACAAATTTTTTTATTGTTTATCAATGATCAGGGGGTTAAAAAGGGTTCTGGGATATCCGAGGGGTTTGTATTGAGTGAAACATGATATAATGAGGGGGAAAATAACATGGTTACTGCTAAATGATAACAACAATCAACTGTGAAGAAAACCAATAAAACATCATTGTAATCCAAACAAGACACTGCCACTTTCAACCACTTTAACACAAAAATTCTCTTGACTGTAATTAGTCTTAGAACAGGGAGTGAAAAATGAATATGGGAAGGTGAAGGGATTTGTAATTAGCGGAAAATGAAATAATGGAAGGGAAAAAGAGTGATTATTGTTCATAAAATTAATCAAGTGATCCATAAAACATTATGTGAAAGGAGATGCACTAACCAATGATCATCGTGACGCAATAACAATTATTGTTTATTTAATTAGTTCCCTGTTCATAATCAAATGTCCAACACAGTACTATCTCAAGACATTATGAATTCCACACAATCTTTAAAGGAGTTATGTTCCTTTCATTTATATACTTTTCATCTTATAACAACTTTCAAATAGTAACCATTCCCACTCTGTTAACCATCAAAATCAACCACTGCCCACACGTTACTTCAATCAACAAATATGCTCAAAGTCATGTTTCTAAATATAACAATGAAGTCACATTATCACTGCTATCGGGCCCGTCATTTAGGATTAAATGATATTTGTTAAACATATATGGAGGTAGTAAATCTAATAATCCATATTAAATTGAAAAATCTAAATTGACATTTAAAAAGACAGACAACAGTCACCCTTCCAACATAAGCTATGCACAGAATAATTCAATCATGCAAGTGTAATTATGTCAGTTTATAAGCCCAATTCCATGTGACTCTAAAATCTGGGCCATCCATCCAACGTGATGAGGTTTCAACAACATGACTATCTCAACAAAAGATTAGACTGCAACAAAACATGCTTAAAACTATGTGGGTACCCCTGAGTGTGAAACCTAAACTATCCATATTATACACAGTGTGCAGCTACCAAAACACCATGATGAAACATATCCATTTTATAAAACCAAACACACAGTCATAGTAATAATTCAACCCATCATGTCGAGCCATCAATCTAATACAATATTGCTTTGATTTAGTCAAACTGTAATCAACTATGTTGTGTACAATTCGGCTTATACAATCAAACAATCATAAGCGTGTAGTGGATGTAGTTCATACAATCATCCTGGTTGCAATAACCATTAGGCCCCAAAAGAAACTAACAATTACAATGGCCATTATTTGATTGTGTAGACATAACAAACACACAATGCAGTATGTGTGAGAAACATCAAGCAATTGTAACCAATGCCAGCTAAACATCCAAATAATACTTAGTGAAAAAATACCAGTGACTATGTATCAACCAACAAATTCACCATTGTCGTAAAAATAAATCGACCTAACAAGCTACGACAATGACACATAGCCATGCATCAATTCGAATCAAGGCAACGACCTTCTCCATTAAAAAATACTGAGTTATTAAACATAAGGAGAGTGACTGTGTAATTTGAGTTGTGCAAATAACAATGCAGGGCTTACCATTGTCATAAAAGAGGTAATAACTAGATTCCAAACCAACACTATTGTCATATGACCAACTGGGTGAGTCTGTATTCAAATTAGTCGACAATACATTCAATCCACAATAACCCATAGTAAACTTGACAGGCCCAACAATCTTCTCTATAAAACCCTAGGGCTTGACGAATTAAGGGTTTGCTTCTGAGCCAACACTATATTCATCTCCTTTCAATAGAAAAACCTCTGAGACTAATGACACATACACAGAGAAACCACAACTTAGTTCATGGACAAAGTGATGAAAACCTGTGACAGGATAGGCCATAATAGAGGAATAAGGTTCTACCTCAACCTGGTAATGATACCTAACACATGCAAGGTATAACCCTCATGACTCCCTAGTAAAAAAACCACAACGTTGAGGTGAAGACAGAGCCAAGAAGGAACAACATAACTCACCACGTGACCCTTTGTAGTGAAAACAATCCAATGCCCAAATGTACAATGTGCGGTTACACAAACTCTTCAATAATTAAAACCCATAAAATCCCACATACTAGATACAACAATACGAAAGCGTGAATATAGCCAACCAAGACCAACAAAGACCCTCCAAATAAACCAGCAAGGATAACAAAGATCTCTTGTGACTGTTAATGCCCAGAATAACCAGTAACACTATGACATCAACATCATTTCATAGAAAATCATCAAAGTTTCATTTTACAATCAAAATTTTATACAGTTGCAATACTTAAGGAAGGAACAAACCAATACACCTGAGCCAACATCCATTTCATAACCAGAGCAGACTCATGAAGGGTCAAAAAAAGACATACCTATAATAGAACACCTTAAAATGTTAGTTGGTCGAGTGGTTTCTCCCTGCTAAGAAATCAGAGCATAACCACAACAACAATGTTTGAACAATAACCCGACTAGGGTGGTGTCCAACGACATGAGTAAAGGTGATGTGTAGTAAATGCACATCACCTCCACACTTCAAGTTCATTCAATTCTTAGTATGCGCCAGCTACTAATCAAACAAATCTTCCACTTTGAAAAATGCAATGATACCAACAACATTTAATTTCCAAGAGCGCCACCCACATCACATATTACCATCTCCACTATACAGAAATGCATGTCAACTATGTTCTATACAACCTCGATAAATCGTATGGCTATCATATGTTAGCTAAGATTTGCCATAATCTTTTTAATGCATATAGTATAGCATGCTAGCATAGGATATTTTCTTCTTTTAATTTCCTTTCATTTGTTGTTACTAACACATGTCTGTTGCAGAACATACATTTGTTAGTAACAACAGAAAACAATGATAACCATGAAAAACTTCAATGTAAAACTTGAGCTTGGAACAACAAGGGAACCATGTATAATATGCCTGATCCATTATCCAATAAAACAATATATCCTCAACCATGAAAGTAGTGCCGAACAGTAACATAACATCAAATAAGCACCATACTTTATCTTCAATCTACAAGGGGTCCCACCAACTATTATTATTTATGTTTTATATTAATAGTCTTTTAGCAAAACTTTGCGGGCAAAATTTCGTTACGAATTTAATCGTCAACAGGGAACACAACAAAATGTTTTCATACAATGAGATGTTACAATTGTGATAGGTGTGGGCACAAATCCCAAAGTTGGAGGAGTTCAAAAAGTCAATCCTTAAATAAATCATTCAAGTTAGGGAGAAAACCTAATAAAATTTGGAAGAAGAAAGGAGGTGACCATTATCCAAAAACACAATTAGAAAGAGAAGGTCCAAAAAGCAAAATATCTCATAGAGAGATATGGAGAAGAAGATCTAAAGGAGAAAGCAAGAAAGATGATATTACACTTGAAAATGAAGAAATTAATAATAAGAAAATGATGGGTGAAGGTCCTAATAAAGAATGTGAAATTCAATATGAAATAGATCAATCTCAAGAAAGGGAAGTGCCTATAGAAGAGTATGGGACATTATCAAATTATGATGATGTCATAATTTGTTAGCCAAAGAAAGAAAATACAAAAAGAAGTTTAAATTGGTTTCTATAAAATCAAAGGATTATGCCAAGAGTTTTTAAAAATAACATATTGAAAATATTGACTATCTAAAGATTATTGGTCAAAAGAAAAATCATTGGTAGGGTTAGTTGTAGAATACAAGAAGGAGAAAATGGACAAAGAGGAGCATCACCTTAGGGGGAGTATGACCTCAGAAGGAGAAATAAAAGATCTTTTTTGTCATTTTTGTTAAAAAAAGGGGAGAAGAGAAACATTAGCTGAGAGATTCAAGAGATATCAATAAACAAAAATAAATTGATAACAAAACTAGTATTAGATAAATTGGTATCAATCCCCAATTAATATTCCAGTAGAATATGAAAGAAAGAAGAATAAGAAGAAGATCAAGAAAGATCAGTAAGAGTCATACCCTTGTCCTATTTGACAAAGGAAAGATAGTGAAAACTCAGGGGGACATTTTGGTTATCAAATAAGAAAATAATTAGATTAGGTTTAAAAGACTTGATCTTTACAAAATGGGTATCACTACAAATTGGTATAAAAACAAATACATATTTGTAACACAAATATCCCAATGAGCTGAGATAAGCAGTTAGTAAATTCACGAGGGAAGAAAAATAGTCAGAGCCTCACTCTTTGTCATTGATATCAAAGGGGGAGAGAAGCAGTAAACAAAATTAATTAGAAAACAAATTTACTATCAGATAGAAAAGAATATCAGTGATAGGGGGAGCAAAGACATGAAATCAATATGTCCTTCTGCAGTTAGAAGCCTTGAAGAATGGTCAATAAGCCCCTAGTTGGTTACAAGTCTTTAATGAAAGGATAAAGTGATTGTAACAAGAAAGTAAATAATCCCTTAAGATTAAGGAAATAATTTACCCAACAAAAGTATAAACACACCTCAAGGAGTCATTCACTAGTACATTCCCTCACTTATTCTATTGAACATCTTCTAGTGAACTAGTGATCTTTTTGGCAATTTTTCGACGAAAAAATATGAGGTAGTGACAAGTGAGAAGTGCAGGAGTTTAGGAGTTGCAGAGGAGAGAGAAATTTTCTGAGGAAACCCTAATTTGGCTGACCCCTACGGGTTAGACAATTAGTGTCTTGCTTATATGAACTTGATAAGCCATGAATATTTGAAGTCAAGTAATTTTTGAATTCTTTTTATATATGCCAATGAATTACAAGAGGGAGAACCAATGGAAAAGGAGAACCAAAAGAGAGGAAAGGAAGCAAGGGCAAGAAATCCCCACATTGATCTACACATCATCTTGCAGAGAAGTCAAGGGAATATAAATTGTCATAGAGAGAGACCTGATTAGTAGCATGAAGATAGGGGGAGTTACCCTTTTGTCTATGATTTAAAAGAGGAAGGAAGAGAAAGATAAGAAGCATGAATATAGTGGGAGAAGCCCCAAAGGGAGATACACTTTTCCATTGATTTCAAAGGGGGAGAGAAACATCAGGACAAAAATATTAACAGCATTGGTCATAGGTGGAATATGAATGTTGGAGTATGAGTGTTTCCATCAATGCCAAAGGAAGAGATTGTTGGATAGTTGGTTGTCATTGATGTTTTTGGAAATTTGGTTCTCATTGATGTCAATAAACATAATTGGTTGTCATTGATGTCAACAGATGTGATGGGTGCATTTGAAGAAGTATACAAGAAGCCCCAAAGGTATGTTCATGAAGCCCGAAGTTGTTTGAGGAATAAGGACATTAAGGACAATGTAAATTCATGTAACACCATCATAGATGGATATTCCTCATCGTTCCATTTCTAATGGTAGGTGGTACATCACGTGGTTCCTCATGGTTGAGGAGATATTCCTTCTTGAATATGGAAGCCCATAATTATAGTTAAGAATCCCTAAACAGTTGTAACAAGAAGTGACAAGTCGGCCCCAAATAAATTAAAAGAAGAAAAGTTGTTACAAAAAATAAGTTACAAGTCAGCCACATTGCAATAAATATTAAAAGAAATATTAAGTATGTTATTGGTAAAGTTAGCCTCAATAGAATAATCATTAAAAATTAAATTGAATTTTATTTGGGTCAAGTCAACCCTAAAAAGAGGGTGCCATATCTAGTATAAATAAGGCATATAGGAGATCATTTGTTAGATTAACTCAAATGATTTATATCTGAGGTAATAAAGGAGATTTGAGGTGAATTTCAGAGGTACTATGAAGTGAATAAGGGAGAAATTCCAAGGGAGGATGAAGTCTTTTGATGATGTGTTCTAAGGTATGTTATTTAAAGGTCATCTTACTATTTTTTCTATAATTTTTTTTATAGAATGATTCATATAGCTAAAATTGGAGGATGTTGAGAAGAAATACCAAGGTACCTGTGATAAACATTTTAGCTTCTGGGTTGTTGTAATTTTGGAGATACACTTTGTGGAAGATAGGGTTTTTGACTAGTCCTGAAACTAGTCTCAAACATGTATTATGGGTAAAACAGTCATAAATTATTCATAGAGGATCCAAATTTTGTGATCCTAATTTCACTCGAATGATAACAATATGTATTAGCATGTGTGTGAGTTTCGTAATCAGATATAGAATATTGAGCATGTGGCATGTTGTAGAAGTTTTCTCTCTAGAATACGCTAGAATTAAGCAAGGTCTACCATTTTTTCTATAACTACTTTTATAAGAAGTTGCAGACCATATTGAAATTTTGAGGAGATGGAATAAATATCTCAGAGTATATGTGGTTAAAATTTCACACCTTATTCATTAAAGGTACAGAGTTATGCTTGTTGAAATTTAGGGTTTGTGACTAATCCAAAACTAGTACCGTGAGACTGAGGTAAAGTTTGATGATGATGTTATTCTCTTATTTCTGAAGTTGAGGAAGAGATGAAGGTATATAATTTTGTGTATCAGGTTTTCTATAGGATCAGAGGTATGTTTTACATGTGTTATTGAGGGTTATGTTTATGGTACATTCTTGAGGCATGTCTTGATAATGATGGTACATGATATGGTACAACTTTGTGATGATATGATACATTGTTAGAAGTATATATTGGATATCTTCGTATCTGGTTTGGTATATGTCATGGTGATGTTATAACATGCTTGAAGCATATTGTTGAGTCATCGAAACATCTTGGATACATGGTACATGGTTGATGTACATGGTTTCTGTATATGGTATGGTACAAGTTGATGTACATGGTATGGTGCAAGTTTATGTACATGGTATGGTACAGGTTATGGTATATGGTTGATGGTTGATGTGCATGGTTTGGTGATGGTTTTGGTATTTGTAATAACCCTGTTTCTCCCATCTTGTAATTAATCATTAATTATGATTACCATGCTAAGGCATATGAACAATGTAAATGTATTATTTTTTGAATTGCCAATAATTGACTATGGGGGTGAAGCCTCGAAGTACTTGCCATGATATCACTAGAGGAAATAAATGGAAAAACTATGGAGAGGGTCATTATGTCAAATGACCCCAAATTTCCCTTTGATGAGGATAATAAACCTCCTATGATTCCCAAGCATAGGAATACGTTAATGAGGAAAGGATCGGTGGTTGAACTATCAACCACCCCCATGAATGGAAGCATGGTGTGACTAAATAATGTCAACCCAAAGTACCATAGGGTCTGGAAGACCAGGATGACCCGAGTTTCCTTTGACAGAAGGAACAAGAAATGAAGGAAAATATTCCCAAGGAGGGGTGTGCATGCAAGGCATGTGGAAAGATACAGAGAAGAGAATGTGCGAGAAGGGAGAGTGGAGAAGAGGAATTGAAAGTGGTTACGTTGTTATGGTTACTAAATAATTTAAAGGAGAACGTGACCCAAACAAGAGAATGTGAGCTTGATGTTGAGGAATCATCTGATAAACCTCACATAGGCGGTGATAGAGAGAGGGAGAACCTCTAAGAGAGCTATCGAAAGTTCCCTAGTGATATCATGGCTTGGCACGAGAGTGGCCAGAGCGCTAATAATGAATGCCTCTAAGTCTATGGTTGGGTAGAAAGGTGAACACCCACAGTGAGTTGGTTGGCTACAACTCTAAATAGATAAGTATTCTTATACCCTGTGAAGTTGAACTGTGATTGTAAAATAAGGATGAATACCCCGTGAACGTTTCATGAATGTGCATGCTTGTTTGATAATTTGATTGTTTTCTCTAGCTAGCCTGGTTGTGTATTTGAGAAAGTAAGGATTTGTATGGTCAAATATGAATTATGTATGTAAGTACTTGAGCCCCCTGTAGTTGCTCAAATTTAAGGGAAAATGAGTTGTGATTTTGTTATCCATAGGCCCAAATTCATAGGTTCATATTTACACTTCCAATCATTTAGGTCTCCTGAGAAAGGGGTATGTTAAGCTCAAGAGAGGTAGTATGAAGGTGCATAGAACCTTGGAAAGATGTGCAGGAATTAGAACTTTTAAGTTCTAAAAACCTGGGATAAGCACAAGGGGTATTCTCGTACCTCATTTGAAGTGTTTGCAATCCCAGGAGGTATAATGCTTGTAGAATTCAACCAAGGGTCACACGCTTTATACCTTTCACCTGCATGACCAAGGGCTCATTCCCATGGCCTTAAATGAATCTCAGCTAAGATTTGAATCTATAGCCTGAGAATTCAGTAGAGGGCCCATATGACCGAGTTCTGGGAACCCTATGCTAGTCAACAGGACCAAGCCTTTCTGACTTCAGAACTCTAAGAGTTTGAATCTCCAAGGAGTTTCAACCTTAACCAAATCTTGGCCAAGAGATATGACTATAGCCTTGGATATTGACAAAGATCCATACAACCAAGGCCTAGGAACCCTAGTTTAAGTTCTGAGGGAACGCTAGGCACTTTAGTGAAATCCTACTCTGGGCGACGAGGAGTATGGAGTGGGTAAACTCCCCGAACTTTGAATATCCAAAGTAATGGGAACCATGGATATATGGATCGATAGGGACAATTCTCAAGCATGATATTTGAAATAAGTGAGAATATTATACATCCAGAGATGACGTGGCTCATTGATGTCATCCCAGGTGACATGGACCCAAAACTAAGGTGCCATGTGTTACCCAGATATGGATGATTTACAGACCCCTTATGCCTATTAGAGAATGATATGTGTCACCCCATAATGAGGACATGTGTCACCCCTGGCCCTTGCCGCGTGTCAGCTTATGGTTTGTACCACCTGGCCAACATGGTTGGTGACGTGTTCGGGACTCTGACAGTCTGGATAACTTCGAGAGTTCGAAAGATTTGGGCATAATATGGTAAAGGGATTTTCAACGACGATCATTGATTTTCAAATGATGAATGTTCAGCAATGATCACCGATTTCCAACATGCTAAAAACGTAGGACGTCAATCATTGATCGTCGCATGCGAAACATTCAACGACAATCGTCGATTGTCAAAATGTCGAAAACGTGAAGTTACGAAGAGATATGAGTCGTATAACTGAGGACCCTTCGGGATCTCTTCTGACCATTGGATTTGGACTGTAATCAACAGTTCAATGAAGTCCCACTCCAGGAAATGAGGAGTGTAGTGCAGGTATTCTCGTCGAACATCGAATCTTTGAAGTACTGAGAGTTGTATATCGAGGGGTCTACATGGACAAATATTTACTGTGATATCAAAAGATCGTATAAGGTTGTGATAGGGATCAATGTGGATTTCTAACGTCACCCAAGGTGATGTGGACCCATGATTAAGGTACCACATGTCACTGGAATACAAATATTCTACAGACGTGTCGCCTCCTGACGAGAGCATGTGTCACCCATGACCCTCACCGCATGTCATCCCCTGGTACGTGTCTACCTGGCCACGTAAATTGTGAAGTCTGGGACTTCGGGAATCCTAAAGACCTGGGGTGTAGTGTCATAGAAATTCTTGAAGTTCGGAGCCACATGGATAAATTCTGGGACTTCATAACTTTGGGAATTCATGATTTCAGAGGAATTGGGGTATAGTATTGTAGAAAGACCGAAAGTCCCAAAGGTAGGAGACACGTGGAAATTTTACGGGACTTCATGAGTTCAAGACTTCAGGAGGTCTCATGCATAGATGAAAAAGGGGCTCTCAACATTGAACGTCAAATATTCCTTAAGTGTATGTGTTAACTTTGATTTCATGGCTATAGGTTGAGTATTCACTATAGGACAAAGGGAACCAAAAGGGTTTGTGGCTATAGGTTGAGTGTTCACTATAGTATGGACATGGGTGATGATAGGCACCTTCGGTAGTACAACCATTGTGGTTGAAGGTGTCGAAGGGGTACCGTTAACTATAGTAGGTATGGGTGTTGAAGGACTCCCAATGTCTTTCTGACTCGATTCAGTACTCATCCTTGTATGATCACAAGTCTGATAAGTGAAGGTGTGTGTACCATGTTTGATAAATTTACTCCTTTTAGAAGGAAAAGACTCAAAATGCAGTGGTAACTGTAACAAATTGTGAGACCTGCAGAGAAGCTAGTTGGGCTCCATGATGACTCAAGACTCGAGATATAAAAAAAAATCCTAACGCCAACTAGTAATCAAAGAGAACACCAAAATAAGATAAACAAAATGCCAATATGCACACAAACATGATAAATTGGTTTAAATGGGCCTCCCTCCCTAAAGTAGGTATGCCTCGCCCAAGAGGGGCCTGAGACTCCCTACTAAAGATTGTAGGTATTAGAATCAGTTATAAGGGCCCTCATGGGCGTAACAACCAGTCGGTCAAATCCCCCCAGAGAGGTAATCCTCCATAAATGTTGTGTGTTATCTGACCCTTATTTGACCCAAGGTACCTACAGAATAACCCTTGCAAGTAACCTATGTGGTACCTATGTCAAGCAAATAATCAACCATGATATAACCAATATGAAAGACAATAGTTGTAAGTCAGTTTCACCATATGGGCAGGGTAACAAAACCCGAAACCTTGAAAGAATTGCCTCTCACAGAGGTAAAGGTACTAGTAAGATCCCCATATATGAATATATCCCCAGAAATATATCTGACGCTAAGAAGGTATTGGGGGGATATCCCCTCAACCAACGTCATGCAACCTCATGCTTAACTCTGTTGTAAGCAGAGCCTCCTGACATCACCAATTATACAATGGATTTCACCACTCCCTTAGTTATACATATATGTTTATTTAATAGCCTTGTAGGAGTTTAATCACAAAATCCTATCCAAGGCTCTAAATCCTAAGCTAGTTTGTGCACCCTAGAAAATAAAATTGTTTCTAATCAATTTTAAATTATCAGCGTTGATTTTAGTGGCCTTGCTTACTCAAAAAATGTGCAGTCATGAAACTAATGATGTTATGACTCAGCAAGTAAAATAAATTAATATGAATAAAATTCAAAGTCCTAAGTTCAATTCCCAATAAATGATAATCTTTTCAATATGAAAATTTCAATTTAGTTATGAAATTCCAAATAAGATGCAATATTTCTATACATGCTAAGATCAATGATAAGAACCCAAAATATCAAATACCAACAATGTAAAATGCCTAATATTTTTGTATTTTCAATATAAAAGAATGAAAATGCAAGGATTGAACAACAACTTGATATAAAAATTCTACTGTATGTAATTAGAGACAAACCAAGTAGGATATCAAGAAATAAACACCCAGCCCAAGATGCAAGGACAATCAAATGAAAAGGATGATGAGAAAGGAACTTCCAAAATTTTAATCAAAGGAAGGTTTCCTATCATTCCACAGACACTTAACAGTCATTATAGAGACCCAAGAAGACTCAACAACCATCAAAACTTACCCAACAACCAAGCAGAAAAGGATGATGTATGCGACTGTTCAGGAGAAAGACATGTATATACACCTCTTGCAGAAGGATATCATGTGTATGTACGTGACTATTAGGTAAAAACCTGTGTGTATGTGTTAAAACAAAACCAGGCTAAGGAGAATTCTAAGAAACTCAAACTCGCAATGAACAGAGGCTATCAAGAAATCATATGATAAGAAACTCAATATAAATGAGATCAATCAAAGGAGAAAAACACTCCAAACCCTGAAAAGAAGATTTTATCCCTAGTATGGTCACTGATTCTGTTACGAGGAAAATCTCTCTATGGCTAGGGGTAAACCACAATAGACGAAAATGACTGTAGAAATCAACTCTAATCTTAGGTATTCTAATAAACAAATATTCTAACAAGACAAGATAAAGAGTCTACCTCATCTAAAAGTTTGATGAAGTCCACTGTTGAGCACTTGACTCAAAGCAATACACCTGCAATTTGTCCTCAACAACCAAGAAACTCAAGCATATGGTGATAATATATAATGTTATCACATTCAATAAAATAATCCATCAACATTCATAACAAATATTCCCATGGAATAACAATTCAAATATTTTCAAGATATTAACTGGATGAGAAAAGAGTATTTCTACTAAAATGTAATCAACAGAAGTGAATGAATTACAAACTTATGTGTTAGCACGGTTCAGAACCGAGAAACTAAGTCCCTTCCAGTTGGGCCTCCACCACTTCAATCCTCCACCAAAGGCAAGATCATATAAGAGAGACAATGAGCTTCTCAATCAATTAGGGAAGAGATTGGGGGCTGACCAATGTGTTCAGACTTAAAGGGATAAAGGGATGCAGACTCAATATGAAGTGAATAATTTCTCCAGTGTAACTTTTCTCTCAAAGTTGAATTCTTCTCCTCTTTTCCATAGCTCGGATTTGGCTCATTTATAGCCCTCAAGTGGAACTGAAGGGCCAAGTCAGAACATTTACAGTATATGGAAGGTCAAGGATCATGGATCTCTTGACATGAGAAGGAAACCCAACACCATTTTTTAATTTTGGGCACAAAACCTTATGTACGCAGGCTATAGTGGTGAACCTACATATACGCATGTTGTATAGTATTTAGGGCATGTATATGTGGAAAAATATCATTTTTATCCCTGGGATTTTCAAAAAGGGACTTCAACTCTGCATAGGTAAATGGAAAAAGGCCTTCTGAGAAAATTTGCATAGGGTGAGGCAAATCTTGCTATAACAGAGGGATATCAGTCGCCAGATCATGGGTGGTTGGGTTTCCACCATATATTTAGGAGTCCTGGAAGTTTCAGGATCTCAGAGAACTTGAGATGATACATATAAGATGGATGCACATGGAATCCATGTTCCCTTGACGAATAAATGCCCGAAGAACTTAGTATGGACATATCTTCCATTCCGGAGCTCGGTTTTGAGTGTGGATACAATGGTTGGAAAGATCTGGACGAGAAAAACATGATAGGGACCCCAGAAGGAGGGTTTGATTAAATTAAGGAAATATGAAATTATTATTCCCCATCCCTTAAAATATTATTTAGGATTCGGGTGTGTTACAAATTGTTATCATAGAATGGCAACAACACTTGGCCTGCTTGGGCTCATGAAAGAGTCGAGTGATTTTCTTTCTTATAAAATTTAAAAGGAGAGGGCACCTTGCCCTATACTATCTAGAAAAGCATGATTCAGACACATCCCTGGATGGGCCAGAGATAATTCATAGTACTGGTATACCAAGGTTAAGATGAGCATGTTGAAAGGTAATTCTACCTTTGGAATATTTTTTATTATCTGCATTAACTCTTTGAGGAGGACTGCAGATTGAAACTGTGATTTGGGAATTCCTACTAAATTTCAGTAGAGGAATTATGGTGTCCCTTCGTCAAAATGATAACTATTCTTATGAGAGTAGGGATATGTTGATAAACATTAATAGTAAGACCTAAATGTGAATGACAGAGGTGGTAGAAATTCTGTTGTGAAGTTGCATGAGCCAGACAAGGGACATGAACTGAATTGTTATGTTATAGTGTAACATTGTCTATCTACTAGGGTAGGCAGAGTATCTTGCAATTAAGATGGATGATTGTATAAGGATGAAGATCCTCATGAATAATTCCTTCATGGTTAAGGAAATATGGTAAGGACTGGTAGGATCCTTAGAAGTTATAATTAATGCATTATGAAAAGACTAAACCCTGAGTATATAACTCCTCACAACCAAAGGACTAATGAAAATGTGTAGAGTTAGTTTACTTGACCTATAATGGTTGAAAACGACATCAGGGATAACCTAATTAAGAAAGATAAAGATGATTCCTTTGGGACTGTTACTAATTCCCCCAAAAGGGAAAAGTGGAATGTGTATATGAGCCAGATTATGAGCTCATCGTTGTACAAAATGTGTATTGACATGAGTACTATCTAGACACAAAGATGCAAGATGAGAACATGTTGTAATGCATACAATAGTGATTGCATGGATGTAACATGAAAATAGACTCCATTAAACTTATGGTGGGATGCAGTATAAGACCTATTGTTGGTTTGGATTGGTCAATAATGACCTGATGACAGCAGGGGAGTAACAACATGAATGAAATATAGATATAAGAATGAGGTAGAAAGGTGCAAGAGATGCACCTACATATATGCCAATGTGTATACATCCTTAAAGGAATAATATGACTGCAATCTCCCAACTAAGAGGGAAGCTCAGTGTTGAGTGCCCCTATGAGGCTTGTCATAAGGATGGAAAATTATCCTTGGAGAGAAGGATCTGGAAGTCTAATGTGTCCATGTGAATTTATGACATGGAAAGGGTGCAGGCAATGAGATTATATGATGTATGTTTGGGCTAGGTATGTATAGGCTTGAGTGCACAGATTTAATGCATTTTGAAGCTTCTTGATATGAATCCTGACATTAATACCAACTAGGTATGAATGATATAAAATGTGCAAGTGATGCACATGTATGATGTGAGAATATGTGTGGATACATATTTTGGATGCACGAAAAAGGTGCATGTTTATATTCCTTATGGAATATTTGGTACCCAGCTGAAGCTAACTAAAGGTTGAGGCTATCAAAGATAGTGAAGGATATGCAATAAGGAAGTTGCATGCTAAAGGATTTCCTTGTGGAGGAACTATATGAAGACTCTTATGGGAGGACAAAGTCATCACCTTAATGACTACTGAGAATTGAGCAGTGGACTGCAAACATATATATATATATATATA
>ML784285.1:84024-126482 GCA_009831015.1 Picea engelmannii | reverse complement strand
GATTTCCTCTGATTTAAAGAGGAAATCCCTTTGATACAATCATTACAATGCATATCTGAATCCTATCCTAAGTCGGATCTTCTTTCTAAATCAGCATAGGATGTCCTAGTCTCACGCAACCGAATGCTATTACAGGAACTGAATGAGGTATTGTTGTTACGGTTGGTGTAACAACTTCTTCTCATCATTGCTGATGCTGTTTCAGCATTGCAATTCGTGGGCTGTTTCAGCCATGTGAATTGCGCTCTGACTGTGTTGATCGCTGACTGTGACGGCTTCCTTGTGTTTAAACATCGTCGGTTCTGGCGGTTTCTCTGTGTTTCAACATCTGCAACTATGTACTATGTATTAGCTCCATGTTTCAGCATCTTGTGACCTCGGACTGTGTAGCAGCTCCGTGTTTCAGCATCTGCGATCTCGGACTGTGTAGCAGCTCTGTGTTTCAGCATCTGCGACCTCGGACTGTGTAGCAGCTCCGTGTTTCAGCATCAGTTCTGTGTTTCAGCAACGACGGCCTTGGGCAGTTCTGTGTTTCAGCAATAGGCCTTTGAATGCAAATCTGTAGCTTTGGACACTTATGCATTTCTAATCAATGGTTAAGTACGAGAGTGATGTAAAATATTATGCAAAACAGATTAAACATATAGTAATGAGAAAGGACATTGTATACCTTTGAGATGATCAGATAGAGTGATAATATGAGTCTAAATGTAGGTGATCAAGAGTATAATGGTGGCAAAAAGTATAGGCAAAAAGGTACATTGTGTGGTCCTAACAGTAATCTCCAACATTAGCAAGATTAGGTGCTTGCTCTATTCCAATATTAACTTTCTTGATTTTGATTGGTTGTCCAGTAAAAGGTAGTTCAACTCCTGGTCCTTCTATGTTTCATTTTCCTTCTGTTTCTGCGATGTTCACCTTCCTAGGATCATCATCTTCATCAACATCGATATTGTAACACGCTTGCGATTTCTGAAGAGGTGCAGTCCATTCATCCTCTTCTTGCTCCACAGGGAGGCTAGGTGCCTCCTCAAATATTTTTTGTCTTACAACCTGTAAATATTTATCTACCATAGGGTACTGACTTTCAAACAAGAATGTAGCTATAAAGTTCTGTGTCATACCTTGCCAATTTTCAGTGGTGAGGCACAGTTCCACTTCAAGGTACCAGTTGATATGTGTTGTGTCTAGAGTATTGATGAATTTATGCACCCATTGTTCTTGAGGAATGTAGCTCCAGGCCTCCTCACAATCTTGCACGTGGTCTTTCGAACAACTTTGACCTGTGTACCTCACTTCGCATCCTTCGAATTGTTCTGAAAATCACGTTGTCATCAAAGTGTGACATTGTATCTAATTCATGCTGTTACTTTTATGTGTTCCCCACCATCTTGCTGGAGTAGATTTCAAAGCCTTGTCCAATGCCAACAGTCTTTGTTGTACTGGTACAGTTTCTTCAAATTCCAATAAGAATGTTTTGAAGTGATTCAAACCATCAAATGTGGGTAAATTACTTACTATTGTGTCGATCCAACGAACTTATCTGGTCAATATAGCACATCGCCAAGAAGAAAATTCATACATCTTGTTCTGACAGTTCTCTAGTGCTTCTTCTGAGTCTGATGAGCATGCGTTGTCACTTCACCAACTTAAATTCCCATTTGTTGTAGGATTAATGTAATCATGTTGTATTGCGGTCAATTTTTATATATTCTCTAGCTCATATGTCCAGTCCTCTTCTCTTATGGGCTCTGTGTATATGGGACCTTCATCAGGATCCAAAGGTGAGATGACCCTAAGGCCATATCCTTCAAACATCATTATTATTTTGTTTAAGTCAACAACAGTAGAATTGTTGAAATCCCAATCAATTCCTAACATCATAGGATAAGGACAACTATCATTGACTTTCTCAATCACCTCGAAGTCCACAAATGTTATGACCCCATTGATATCCATAGGGACATGTTCCAATCTTCCAAAGGGACTCACATCCTGTTGATTGGCCATCCTAAGCTTGATGGGGGAATAGATCAACTTAGATTTTCCCATCAATGCCCAGGTCTGCTTCGTCATGACATTGACCTCCAATCCTAAGTCGAGGACCACATAATATATATCATATTATCGAATTTGAGCGTTAAGGTGTAGTTTATTATTTTTCCTTCTCTTTTTGGATAGTTGATGTACTGCTTTATTTAGCAGAGGATCTACCTTTCCTAGCTCATATTGTCTGATCAAGTTTTGAATCTCTTGTACAACGCTCTCATCCTTTATCAAATTAATACAAGTGTATAAAAATTCCATAAGTTTGCTTACCTCTTTTCCTTCTCCAGGCAAAGCGGACTGATCAAAGGCTAGGGGCATTCCACATTCTCTCACTTTTGGTTATGCCTTTGAAGAAGAAGCCTGATCTCTTCTAAAATATTTTATTTCCTCTTCAAATGTCTGCTTCTCTCTCTTTGGATCAAACTCTTTTGTCTTCTCCACATCTTTTCTGAATCGTTATTGTTCTATAGTCTTCACTGGAGTCACCCTGTATTCTCATTTAGCAGCACCTCCTCTAGTGATAACAATGACTCTGGGATCTACTCCATGAGGTTCTACTGTGATTAGTTGTACTTTTTGGTTTCCTCCTCGTCTTTCCTAAAGTTTGGCTAACAACGCAGGACAGTCTTCTATGACATGTTCAAATGAGTTGCAGTAACTGCAAGTGGTACAAGGGTTTTGACGATCCCTTGCCAAATGACCTGGCTATGCACAGTTATAACAAATGATCTGACCTCTACCTTGACCCATACCTCCTCCTCGTCCTCTTCCTCTGAATCCACCATGAGGGTTGAAGTTTCCTCTTCTAGGGGAATTATACTACTTATTGTTCCCTTCTTGTTGTACTTCGCCTTGAATTTTGTATATATCCCTTGAACTTTCATGCATGAAGTCATAGGCCCTACAATCCCTATCAACACACCCTACCAACTTACAGAACGTGAAATACAAATTTGTGGGTGTCTGAACATATTTTTGCACGTAATAGCATTCACCAGGGAGATGTCTATTTCTACATACCTTGCACCAAGGTAGGGTAACTTGCTTCAAAGGGCTCAGAGCTCCAGATGCCAAGTACTCATGAAATAGGGGGTAGTGGCCCTTGTCATGTCCTTTTGATTTTCATATGATACACCAGATGTATTCTCTTTTATCTTTTCCCTTATCTTTCTTCATATCTTTGACCTGCAAAGACAAGCTAGTTAACTGACTTAAAATTTGACTCATACTTGAGTTGGATTCTCCCATAGGGGTTGATTCTAGTTTCATGGAAATATCTAGTGCCTCAGCCTACGAAGTGATATTATGTTGCATTAGAGGGACTCTGATGTGTGGTAAAAGGGTAGCAATGAACGATTCCTTGTTCTGCTCATCTGGAATCTGAAAAATTCAGCCGACCCATTAAGGTTTTAAACCTCTGATCAAACTCCCAAATAGGTTAAACTATTCTTTGCTTGATTTATTTCAACTCTGTAATGCATTGTGACTCAAACTTGGGTTTCTTGAATTATGCAACCAATGCATTCTTGATCTCATTCAGCGGTTTAGGCTGTGCAATTCCTTGGACAAGTTTCATGTATTAGCTTAGTGCTTGGTATCTCAAGGTAGTACTAAACTGAGATCATTTAATAGCTTCATTGGTGACATTCCTAATACTCCATATAGCTTCACATAGAAACCAGTGTTGATCAGGATCTTCAGATCCATCTCCTCTAAAGGTGGGTAACCTCATCTCATCTGCCATAGATCTTCCTAGGTTTCCTGACTGAGTGTGCACTGAACCACTTGTACCATTTGTCTAAGTTCTTTAATAACTTAGGTTACTCTGGTTACTTAATGTTGTCGAAACAATAGGGGGTGTAATAGCAATTACTTCAATAGTATGCACAGTCCTTGAAGTTTCTGACTCTTCTCAGCGAGGTTCTTCAATATTCTTTTCTTCTACCCTAACAGACTCTGAATGTTCTTCGTTCATAAACTCTTCTTTTTCTCCACTATATAACCCTTCTCCTTGTGCTATTTCATGACTCTGCTCGAACAATTTTACCATAGGAACTTCTATGAGGGTCCTCCCACTGCATGTGTGTCTGATCTCAGTGTCATTGTCACTGTCTGAATTCTTGAACATTAGCTTTTTCAGTCTGACCCACTAGTGTATCTTCAATATGTTCTTCTCGTGCAATAGCATATTGATCTTCAACTTCAAGAAGTGTAAAAATTTTCCTCTAGGTCCTTTAAATAAATATCTCTTGGCTTGGCTATACGATTCTACCCTATCAATAGCAAACTCTATGATATACCCTCCAATGGAACTATCAAACCAATGATCTACTTCTCTTGACATGACGTTATCAACTCTTTTGACCTTCTTGATCAACATCGACGTCCAAACCACAGGCGGTCTAGATCTGATCTCAAACTGGGTGTCTGCTAATTTGGCTAGCCACTCGTATAGATCCTTATGAATTCCTCCAAATAAAATATTGTGTATATCAGTAAAGATATACCTTCCCAACCAGTATTCTATGCTAATATTAGGGCTCTTATTCTGAGCTTCTGTGAAGTCCTTTTCTTGTTCTTCTATCCACTTTTGAATCTCTATCTTCGATGGAAACCACCTTGAGATTCACTCAATAAGATCCCGGTCCCGGCAACGGAACCATTTGTTGGCACAGGGGAAGACCCAGGGTTCAATTCCTAGAGCACACCAACAATCCCTAACTACTATTCCTTTTGGAAACACCTACAAAGAAGATGAAGTCTCACCCGAAGTAGCAATAGGGGGTTGCAGGACACAGGTGCCTACAACAAGAGGAAATGCAAGTGGAATCAAGGCAATCACACAAGGAGATCAGACTATTCTTTCCAAACATAAACCTACTTCACACATAGATATATCAGATCTAACATACTAATAATGAATCATTAGAGTAACAAAGAAAAGAACACAACACCACTCACACACCACAACATGATATACATGGTTCACCCTCTCCCTAGGGCTACGCCCATAGAACTATGATTTATAATATATTAGGTGAAATCTTATAGTTCTATCTACGCTCTTCACTTGAAGATCTCTCTCCTCCCCTCTTTACTCTATATCCCTTCCCTGCACACCCAGCTGTAGGGTTGATCTTTGCACCCAACTAAAGATCTTACAAAACAAACTTCTCTCACCACACAATACTCCTCTCTCAGTAATAAAAACAATCACTCATCATCACATAATCGAACTAACTAAAACGACCCCATCCCAGGTCCTCTTGACCTCTATTTATACATTACAATATCTCACCGACAGCCTTAGGCTGAATCCTAGGTGTCTAAAACCCTATATACCAAAACCCTAGGTGTCTAAAACCCTAGGTCAACTTGACCCGCATTTTTAGGGCTTCACCAACCTATCTTTCCTTCCTTCCCATGAGGTTCTCCAAAGCATATACCAGTGGATTTTTTTGCTTGTTGAGTTCTCTACAATCCATCTTCCTTGCAGATCTATCTTCCTTGATATCCTCATCAAATGACTTTCTTTCTCTTACTTCGCTCCATCTTTTCTGATATTTTTCTCACTTCGACCAAGTATCAGTCACTGTGTCTTCTACACAGTTCAAATTTCACCTTATCTTCTATAATATTTCCTTACTTCCATAATCAAGGGCCAACAAGAAGTGGATAAAGGAAATAAGGAGGAAGGTTTGGACCCAATTATGATGGATGAAGACCATATCAAGCGGATCATGGAGACAACTGGAAATATGTGAAGTGGAGTACCCTACCAATACAAGGTGAACACAAATAAGAGAGCCATATGTTACAAGGGAAAAAATCTCTATGGCAAAGGGTAAACCACAACAAACAGGTATGACTGCAGAAATCAACTCAATTCCAACATATGCTATATAGACTAATGTGCAATATAAGAAATAGGCCTACCTCGATCCAACGTTTGATTATGGTCCACCATTGAGCACTTTGACCCAAATCTTTATACCTGCAATAATTTCTCAACAAACAAGCAGAGAAAGTACATAGTGATGATATAAAAGAGGTTAGCACATCATATAGCATAATCCATTAATAAACATTACAAACACTCCCATGGATAATAATCATATATTTGCAAGATACCAATAGGATGGGAAAGGCGTATTTATATTAATAATTGATCATAGAAGTGACAACATTACAAACTTTTGTGTTGGCACGGTTCGAAACTAAGAAACCAAGTTCCTTCCAACTGGGTCTCCACCACTTCAATCCCCCACCAAAGGCAAGCTCATAGGAAAGAGGCAATGAGGTCCTCTCAACAATAGGGAAAGAGCTTGGGGGATGAACGTTGAGTTCAGACTTGAGGGACAAAGGGATGCAGACTCAATATGAAGTAATTTCTCTAGACTAACTTTTCTCTCAAAGTTGAATGCGTTCTCCTCTTTTCCATAGCTCAAAATTTTTCTCTTATAGCCTTTAGAATGCAACTAAAGGGCCAAGTCAGAACGTTTTCAGTATATGGAAGGCCAAGGATCAGATATCTTCTTCCTTGACATGGAAACCCGACCTCATTTTGTATTTTATAGCACAAATCCCGATATACATGAGTTGTAGTAGAGAAGCAAGCGTATACACATCTTGCATAATTGATAGGGAGCGTATATGTGGAAAAATGTATATTTTTAGCTCTGGATTCATCAAAAAGGGATGATAAGTCTACATAGGGAAATGGAAAAGGGCCCTATGTGCAAGATAGAAATGGTGAGGAAAATCTTTCTATAACATATGCCCCCTAATGTGTGAGATCAGAGGAGTATATGTGATGGCCGAAATACATTATAAATAACCCAGAAGTGGAGTGGTAGAAAACTAGCTGGATGAACTCAATTTCTCATTACATTATGTACAGACTTTGCATACATGGATTCTGATAATACAGTGTATATCCATGTGGAAAATATACCAAACAAGTGTTCATGGCTATGAATAGGAAAATACAAATGCGGTTACATTCCAAAAACTGTCATAGTCATAAACAAGGCCCAGTGAAACCAGTCTCAAAATGAATCTGAAGATATCTGTATACAACGAAGTACAATCTAATCTCCCATGATCACTGAATTCAAATAGGTACTGGTCCAATGAAGGGGAAGCAACAACTCAGGAAAGCCACGACCACATAGTGATGTCTTCAAGTCTTCTACACTATCTGCCAAAGGTGCAAGCCTACATAATGTGAATAAAGGAGTTGAGGTCAAACACGATGAGATATCATTTGATTACCATTCATTGAGGTATATTGTTAAAAAATGCAAGACAACCTACCAATAATGAAAGTAGGTATCAAGTCACTGAGTACATTCCTACAAGTGTGAAAAAGGATTCAATGTTGAACACTTGAGAAATCCATTGATCAGGAGACATTGATGTATTATCATCTATCAATGGAGAGAGAGCCTGCTACTAATGACTGCAAGCCTCAAGGTACTCATAAAACTCTAGGTCCCATATCCAGAATAAATGAGTTGAATTCGATGGAAAGAGACCCGCTAAAAGGAGAGCATTGAGGCATCTCTCATCAGTCAACATGAGGAACAAAGTAGGAGCTTCATGATTTGGTGGAGATCGGAAGAATAACATGTTCACGAACCAACGACCCTGTGTGTATTTTTCATGTGCCCAATGTAATCAGTACATGAAAAGGACCCTCTGAATAACATCCAATGATGAAAAAATTTTGACAAAGGAAAGGAAACCACCAATAAGGTTAATGGAATACAAGACACTACACGAATCCCAAAGTGTGAATAGATGTCTTGTCATCGAACACAAGGGGAAACCACCCAGTCAACGACCAATGATGAAATGTCGATTGTTGGGTTCAAGGTGGCCTGCCAATGATGGAAGTAGGGTCAGGGTGCATGATAAGACCAAAGTATCATGTTATCCTGAGAAAAAATGAGGGTATGGCCAACATGCAAAGTCAATATTTCTGAGGAGTGGATGACACATGTTGATAGACTTCCTTTGAACAAGAGAATGATATAGATGGTGGACTCCGATAGCATGGACTCAAAGATGTGACAATTAGATGCAAGAGGCATCAATAACGTTCTCTATAGGGACTGGAAAAGTAAACAATCGGTAGATAAATATATTTAGCGAGATCAGCTTCGTAAGGCCATGATAAACCCATAATTATGATGACACAAGGACTCAATAACTTTGTGATCTGTTCAAAGGTGACATGACTACTGCCAATTACAATATATTACTCCCTTCCCGCCCGTTGTTTTTTTTTTTTTCATAACAAATGAATGCTATGATACAGAGGAGGGAACGAGTGTCGCAATTAAGAAAAACTAGTTCCAGTAGTGGAACGTACCTATGCTTAATGCAATGAAATTCATGCGGGAGATGGACACTCGGGGTGATGTTCCCTCCAGGGTATAGGGTGTCAAATTGAGAAGGATATAAACAAGGCTCTGCTTGGTTGAGGATGAAAACTACTTAAGCAACGGTTTATAATGAAAAGTGAGAACTGGCTAAAGGCTCAATACTGCAAGCGAGGGCATGAGATGCAATCAAAATTTAATGGCCAAAACATCCTTTTTATATCTTTTGGTCTAGTTGGTGTGAAAAGGGGTAAAATTGTGCCAAATAGACATCTTTTCAAATCCAATTTACGAGTGTGAAAAAGACAAGTTCACTTGGCAATCTTTTCAATTTTTGGTAGCGAGTTGGAAAAGAGCTTAACTAAGACTCATGACCTTTCAAATCCAAATTTAACGAGCGTGAAAGGGACAAATCACTCGACGATCTTTTCAGTTTTTGGACGAGTCGGAAAAGAGCTTAACATAGACTCATTTTTCGATCTTAATCAACATGTAAAGGGGGAGGCCAAGGCTCCCATCCCCATGTAAAGGGGGAGGCCAAGGCTCCCGTCCTATCCTTCTACCGAAAGTTAGTACCTTGCATATAGCTAACAAGATATTGGGAAAAACCAAGGCTTTCCAATTCAAGGAGGAGAAGGTGCTAATGGAGGATACAATCTCTGTGATGGTTCGAATAATGTCTCTTAATGGAAAATACATAGGTGGGGGAATGGGATGTCCCATTAGGTCGTCCCAATCGAAAGGAACCTCGTCGGGACTTGGAGGGAGAGAATTCGGGGGAAGAATAAATATCTCTCACTCAGAAGGGGGAGGATTTGAAATGTTGATGACATGAATGAAAGGTGCGTAATTCTCTTCAGGGACAATAGGGTTGACCAGAGATTTCACTGGTCTGGCCACTTCTTCAATTATAGGCTGAAGAGGATGCATAGTAATAGGGGAAAGAGATGCATCACCCTTAACAAAGGGGGTGATTTCGGGAGAATATAGCGTCAGTGGAACCACCGAGATGATCAAGGGATAAGTGGTGTGAAGAGAAACCATGAATGCCTCAGAATATGAAGGGCTATTGGGTGAGCCCCATGCTTTTGGTATCTCGAAAGTAATCAGACACAAACGAGTAAGGTGACTTCCTTCGTAAGTCCTGCAAAAGAATTTAGGATTACGTCTGAGGCATCTAGGCTTCTCAATGTAACTAGTAGGGGAAAGAGAGTCATCTCTTGTATGTTGAATAAAAGCAGGAGACATGACATGGCTATGATTCGGGGAAAAAATAATGGTGCCCCCAACATCAAAGAGGTTGGGGGAAAGCTGTCGACATAGTTTGTAGAAGAAGTTGACCCATCTCTAACATGACTAGCAGAGGCTGGCGATGGAGAACTAGTATGACTGACAATGACTGAGCTGGTGATAGATGGTGGCATTTGGTTCCACGGTCCAAGGAAAGATTGATTCTGAAAAATTGCAAGCTAGGCAGGATCTTGGTGTACCTCTTGCCCCAGCCCATAAAGGTGTTTGTTCACGCAAAAATGGTCCAAAGAGGTTTGGACGGGCATCGTCACTGAGGTCTATGAAAAGACCGAGGTAGGATAAGGATTATTTGAGTGAGGATATATGTTTCCCCCTTGTGAAGGGGTCCCATAAAGAGGGTAGCTCGAACCATAAAATTGATTCTCTCCATATGAAAGACCTGGTGGTAATTGAGGACTTGTCATGGAAAATGTTTTCAAAGGAACTAACATGGCAGACGAAAGATACATGGGTGGCGTTTAATAAGTGGGAAAAATACCCATCTGAGTACTAGATCCTGAAAGAGCATAGCTAGTATTGGTTCCATAGGGGGGAACGTTCCAACCTCCCATGGGGACACGACTCATATCAAACAAAGTAAGCATTGGAGCCATGGTGCCTCTGGGTCCAATGCTAGGATTCATATATGTGGGACAAGGATAGGGTTGCACAGGGGAAGGCATATCAACAAAAAAATGGCTAGAGACCCAAGGTGCAGACTGAGTGTTGTAGTTTTTCATACCATTGTAAAAAACGGAAGGGTCCATCCCCATGAAATTAGCAGGTCTCATGGGGTGGGTAGCAGTGAATGAGGGAGAAAAAGAAACTCCATTGTCCATAATGATGAAACCCAAAACAGACACCTAAGGTCGACTAGTAGTCAAAGAGAATACCAAAAAGTCAAACGACCAATATGCATGCAAACGGGCTAAAGTGACTGAGTGGCCTCCCTCTCTAAATAAGGTATGTCTCATCCAAGAGGGACCTGAGACTCCCCGCTAAAGTTTGGAGGTAACATAATCAGTTATAAGGGCCCTTGTAGGCTTAACAACCAGTCGGTCATATCCCCCCAGAGAGGTAATCTTCCATAAAGGTTGTGTGTTGTCTGACCCCTATATGACTCATGATACAAGCAGAATAACCCCTGCAAGTAACCTCTGAGATACCTAAGTCAAGAAACTAATAAACCACTGTATAACCGATGCATAAGCGAGCATTCGTAAGTCTATATCACCGTATGGGAAAGGTAGCAAAGCCCAAAACCTTGAAAGAACCACCTCTCACAGAGGTATGGGTACTAGCAATATCCCCAAATACGAATAAATACACAAAAATATATCTGATGCTAGGTGAGTATCTAAGGGTTATCCCTTCAACTAACTTCATGCAACCTCATGATTAACTCTGGTGTGAGCAGAGCCTCCTGATATTACCAATTATACAATGGACTTCTCAACTCCCTATCTCAGACACATATGTTGATTTAATTGCATTGGAGAATTTTACTCACAAGATCCTATTCCAAGGCACTAAATCCTAGGCTAGTTTGTGCACCCTAAAAAATAAAATCGTGACTAATCAATTTTAGTTTAAAGTGTAAATTTTATTGGCCATGGTTACTCAAAAATGTATGGAAGTGAAACTCATGGTGTTATGACTCTTCAAGAAAATAAATACGGATATAATGAAAAGTTTATCTTTAACTTTTCAATGAATGATATGCTAATAAGAACGGTGCAGTCTTCAATTTCAACTATGCAATTTAGAGGTAAAAATGCAATATTTCACTAAATGTGCTAAGCTAATGATAAAGATTCCAAGATGGAAATTCCAACCAATGAAAAATGCCTATTTTTTTGTATTTTCAATATACTAAAAAGAAAATGCATGGACTGATGAGCAACCTAATTGTTATCACTGAAATTTCGTCCACACATTGCGACAAGAACTCAACATCGTCAAACAATAATGAAGTCATTCATGGCCTTAAATTAATCTCACAACATTCAAAAAAGGTCAAAAACTATACAAAGTAGTGAAAAATTGAAGAGTGTTTTACAGAAGTTGGGCGTGCGCGCACATGTGCGGAACATGAACATAGCAAGCGCGCATACGTGCATGATGCGCGACTGTTAGTGCAAAAAGCTGTGCACCTGCTAAACAGTGCATTTATGAATGTGGTCGCCCTCCCAACCACTTATGGTTCAGATCCCAAGCTGATTTGACCTCCAAATCCAGGCTAGATCCGAATGGTGGGCTGGTCAAAGACCTAATAATGCCCTAAATGGCCTCTTTTCACACTACAAAGCAGTTACACAATAACCCAATGAAATGCTATAAAAAGCCATCAATGGACCTCATTTTCTCAAGGAATTCAAAGTAATGTTATGTTGCCTATATTGTTTTAAGGACTCCATCCTTGACAAGAACACATTGGCACCATTTCATTGAGCAATCCACCTCTCCATTGAGTGGAATTGCAAAGAGTTCTTTCACCACCATTTTCATTTTCTTTGTTGTAAGGAGAGCAAGCGTGTGAGGGTCCAAGAGCCTTCCCTTGGAGGAAAAAGGGACTCATAGTCCCCTTTCTTCTTGGTTCTTTGATTTCATCAAAAGATAAGCCTAAAAACATTGGTGACATGGGTCTTTTTGTTTTTGTTATCTCGATGTCCCTATGCTTATGATTTTAGTTTGTATTAGTTTAATTCTTGCTTATAGTTTTGTTTTTCTTTCTCTAACTCTTTCCTCTGCAACTGTCCTGCTCAGCAAGACCCAACTGGGCATGCAAGAACCTCTTATTTTCTCACCAAGGTGATGAAAAAGGTGCAACAGTTTGGCGACTCCACTGGGGAAAGGTATCAAATTTCTACCTCATTTGGGTTTCTTTTGCTCTTCTTTTAGTTTGTTTAACTTGCAGGTGCACTAACCGGCCTAGGCTAACCTACCAACCATCCAATTCAAAGGAGAATTGAGAGAAATCCACCCGGATTTTTCTTTCTCGACCGTTTGTCACAAGTGCGCGGGTATTCTACCCCACAAACGTGCATCGTGCGCGCATGCGCTTAAGTAACGACTTTTCTCTGTGGGCATGCGTTGTCGAACTCATCTCTGTTCGCGCGCCTGCGCTCTGTGCGCCTCTGTCTTCACTGGGGGCTGCACATCTGAACATAATTTCACATTGTAAGTTGTTGGGATGTGGAGAAGGCCATTTTCCTTCTTAGAAATGATGTCAAGCATGCTCTAAACACTGCACCATACTTAGTCCCCTCATCATATAAAGGGGTTAGTCAAACACACACATGCACTTAGGAGGATAAAAATCAATTTCCCTTATTTTATTTTTTCCACATGGATGGCTTGTTTTGACTTACAAAGATAAGGTGGTAACCATTTTTAATCACATCTAACTTACATTGGGACTCGAAGTTGAATTACAATCGCTTAGTATGCTCTTCTCTCGCGCCTTCAAGCGACCTTGAGAATTAGAAAAAGATTGTGAAAGCAATTCCATCTCCCTTAACAAAGTTTAAAAAAACCTTTAGGAGAGGACAAAGGCCCTTCTTGGGACCGCTCTTAGTTTTATTTCTTCAAACACATCTTAATATTGTAACGGGCCCATACATGCCCACATGCTACAAATATAGGATAGTGTTTGGAATTTTTCTTTCTTAGATCAAAACACTAGGGAAGTTTAAAAGTTTGTAACGGGCCCATACATGCCCACATGTTCAATCTAGGATAGTTTCAAGCTTTTCTTAGATTACATCACAATAGGGAGTTAAAGGATAGTAACAGACCCACATGTCCACATGCTAGCTTCCTAGGGCTTTTGAATTACACAAGGTTGTACCAAAGGCATTTAGTTAATTAGGTAATCAAACTCTTGTAAGGACCAAGCGAAGTCCACATGCAGCAAGGTGACATCTAATTCACTAAAAACTGGCTCACTTTCACTCACACACAAAAGTCACTTATCACTCACATAGCTTCTTCTTGAAACGTGGAGGTCAAAGTAAGTTTCCTCCAAAGGGATTCCGAAAGTACCCCATCTTTTCTCGACGAGACTATCCACTCCCATTTTTAAATCAACGAGGTTGGTTTTCACCCCCAACCTCCCAAAACAACTGCATCTAAAATCTTTCTAAAAACTCACTAAGTTTTCCTCCACAGGAGGTGCCAAAAGAAATTTTTTAGTCTAGGTAGGATTTTGGGGATGGGCATCCAAATAACTCCCCGCTATCTAGTTCTCACATTGTCAAAACATAGAGGTTGTCAAATAGGGAACTTAAAATCCTCCAAGTCAAGTGTTCCAATCACCATAAGGCAGGGAGATACCCGTGAAGGGTTGAAGGCTGAGGTCCAGTTGTTCTGTACATCCCCCCTTGAGGCACCCACTTCTTGGACGAGATCCATCCTGTGACCCATTTCTTAGGCCGAAAATCTAAATGCCGCCCTTTGACCAAGGTACCTAGTGACCAACTTTAGGACATCTACCCAGGTGGAAATTGTGGGCTGCAATTGCACCTTGATTGGATTTTTTGCGGCTATTGGGAAATATCGCCAGCTCTTTCGGGATATGCCCCCTTTACCCCTCATTATAACCAATTATTTCATCCTTCACTAGTTTCTCTTCCGGTGACTTCAGACCCCACTGTTGAGTACTATTGGAAGGTCCAGTGCTATTTGAGAGGAAGGACGTTACGTCTTCTAGGACACGAGCATTTGCTTTCTTTTGATTCCCCCACGCGGACAAAACCCATTTACCCACATATATGCTTCTTTCTCATTTTATGTATGATGCACATCTGATTACAGTTTGATTTGGGTATATTTATTGTGTAAACATTCAATGCGAAGGATTTTGTTTCTATATTTCTCTCACCACTTATTGCACATATTCACACAGCTAGTCTGACATCATAGGGGAACCACAGAACCCCCGTCGTTCATGACACTTGCTCAACCTCCCTCCTATCTTAGGGGGGGTATCTGGTCGTGCCCGCTCATCGGCACCTCCTTCACACACTCTTGTGAGTGCTACTATCTTAGGATCATCTTTGCTTGGTTCTACATTACTTGGGTCTACTTCCCAAGGTCATCCATTTACTCGCTCTCCTTTACACAGAAGCAAAGGACCCACTTCCTCTTAAGGAGGGAAAACCAACCCACCTAGCCCCCATCAAGGGTCAGGTTCACAACACACTATGGCCGGAGCTAATCCTCCCCCCCCACTACAGATGCCATATTTTGCCTCTCTCAACATACCGGATCTCACCAAACTCACCAATGATCCTATATTGCATGATCCCACATGGCCTGCAATGCCAACAAAACTCCCTTCAGACATACCAAAGTTTGAAGGAAAGCCAGGGGATGACCCTGCCAATCATGTCATGACTTTTCATCTTTGGTGCTCTTCCAATAGCATTATGGATGATTCCATCAGACTGTGATTATTTCAACGCACACTCACTGGCCCATCGGCTAAATGGTATGCCGAAGAAAAATCAGGGTCCCACGCGACTTTTGAGTCATTGGCCAAAGCATTCCTGAACTTATTCCAATTACCCATCCGCCATGACAATGGTCTAGAACTACTTTCTAACTTCAAACAAACCTCAGCCACACACATCGCTGACCACATTCACAAGTGGCGTAGGCGACGTAGTTTGTGTAAAGCAGAAACCATCAAGCAACAACATCTCGACTGGTTTCTTAGATCACTTGTCTCTCTCCTTGGAAAGGATGTAGCTTCCACCTTCCCTCAATCCGAAGAGGAAGCCATTAGTAAGGCCCAATAGTATGATCTCATCTATGCATAGTCAAGGTACTTATACACGGTACTTCCTTATCTTCCAAAACCTATGCCATTTGACCAAGACAAACCTGGGATGTCTCACTCAGCAGATGGACTAATAGGTTCCACCACACACCATGGTCCACAACCCCAACCACCACCGATGTATGGAACAGCTCAATACCTGCCAGCATATGGGGGCACTCCTTATTACCCCCCACCTCCTTATCAACAGCCATACCCTATTGCTATACCTCCACCCATTAGTGGACCACCACCGGCACCTCCCATACATCCACCTATTCCCACAAACAGTGGCACTCCCTCAACATCAGCTTATAGTACTAGTGAAATCACTACGCCTTCCTATGTACCTTATGGATCAGTACCACCACAAAATCCATACTTCCCGTTTCGTGGTCCTCCACAACCCATGGCTCCCCCACATCCACATGCGGGGGTAAATTTTGTTCAACCTTCTGCTGCTCAACAATACCAAAGTTTTGAACAGTTGAATACATCCAACCCAACTCATCCACCGAACAATGCCAGAAAAAAAAGGATGGAACAGGAATAACAACAACCCAGGTCAAGGCGGGAATCAACCCCCACAGCACCAACCAACTGGAGGCAACCAAAACCAAGGGAACCAAAACCCCCAAGGGGGAAATAATAACAAATGCCAAGGGTGAAATAATGTTAAAACCATATTCCCTTGTGCCCTTTGTGGTGAGTTCAGCCATTACACTCATCATTTCCCCCAGATCATTGATTTCAAATGGTTGAAAGACTCGAGTAGTCTTCCCCATTCTCTTGCACAACCTGCCCCTCCGTAGGCACCACAACAATATGTGCAACAACCCCCTCTCACCGTGCTGCAAAATCCTATTCCACATCAAGGTGTGATAAACACCCAACAGGACACACAACATCCCCCACCTCAAGTAGGACAATACCACAACCCCAACAATCCAGCAGAGCGTACAATTCTCCTCACCAGTGAGGAAGAAATCCTTCTGCAAATGCGTAATCGTCAGTATCATGCACCCGCTGAGTCTACTCCCCTCTCTCCAGAGACAACCCCTACACCAAAGGGACCCCCATTAGTGATCCCCTGCCCTTTCGCCGAACCATCACTATGCATCCCTCGCATCCCCTTACGCAGGAATGTCCAAAACCCACAGGCTAGGGAAGCTCATAACTATAGCTTGGTAGACGACTTAGCGCAATCCCCGGCTTCCATGTCAGTCTTGGAAGTCCTCCAGAATTGTCCTATGCAGCGGAAATCACTACTTTCCACCTTGGGGGTAGTCGAACCTGCCGATACTAGACTCATCACCTTTGATCTTCACAGTGGAGAACCTCGTCTTCCTGCCTTGATCGCTTTTCAAATACTAGTGAAGATACGGAACATCATAGTTCATCGGTGTATCATCGATGAAGGTGCATCTACATGCATCATGTCCAAAACAGTATGGCAGAAACTTGGTTCCCCCAAACTCATACCCTTCACCATCACATTACGAGCTTACGACGGATGACCATCCTCTCATGAAGGGCTCTTCCAAAACATCCCCGTTGAACTCGGGGGCAAGACTATTCTCATCGACATCGAATTTATCGATGCCCCTCTCGATTATAATATCCTGTTCGATCGTAGCTACATGTACACTATGAAGGCAGTGACATATTTCGTCTTTTAGACAATGATGTTCCCCCACAATGGGAAGATCATGACCATCGACCAAGTCTCACATTATGAGCCCAACCCATCTGCCAACCTCGATAACATTCTTCCCCTCATCCACATAAACCAAGACGCATATCCACTCGTTGAGATGGGTCCTGGGATTTTTAAAGATCCATCCTTGTTAGGGACGTACCATGGAGCACCACCACTCCTTCATCCTGCTAATCAAGTATGCGTCATCTCATCTAACGGAACTCACACAGAGGATTCCCTTCCTCCTCAGGAGGCTTCATTCATTCCTGACATCCCAATAGTCATAGAACCACTCCCGCCGGAGCCTCCTGTGCACTCGTCGACCCCAACAGTCCACGAATCCACATCCCCTCAAGGGCATAGTCTCGTTTGGGAGATAGTTCCCCAACCCCTCACTCAAATTCCCTTATTTTACCCTCCACCAGGTATAGAAGCTTTTCAGGTAGCTGCAACACTCACACTACCCAATATGGTGTTAGCAATCCCAGTGTGGTATTTACACCCACCTGAGATGGTCCCTCGACCATCCCTTCCCCCACAGGAAGGCCTCCCCATGACGATTCCCGTCCTTACCCCCACTACCCCCCCACTCACTACCCTCCCGGCTACAGCTGGGGGCAGGAGAAAGAAGAAAGAGCCCATCGCTCCACTTCCTCCACGCATCCCACCACCTTGTGCACTATGTGAGAAAGAGGGCCACCAAACCAACAACTGTCCATCACTACCTGAATTACGGAATTTGATCCCCCTCAATCCAATTCCCACAACACCCACCACTACTGCTAGTCCCACCACTATCACCCACCCTTCCAGTAGTAAAGGGTTGAGAACCAAATATGCTTGTGCTATATGTTCAGAGTATGGCCATTACACCCATCATTGCCCAGCACTGCCACGATTTTGATAGACATTAGCGCTTGTACACCAGAACTTCTAGAAAAACCCCAGTCCTGTTAAGTCCTCGCCAACAAATATCACTAACATCCGCTATGTCACTACTTCAGTCAATGAACGTATGAGATGCCCTTGCTCTCTCTGTGATTCATTAGCTCATTTTACATACCAGTGTCCTATGATCCTTGAATATAGGAAACATCAATTGGCCCTGCTTCACAAACCCACAGAGGCGACAATTGACATTACCTCGTCACTAGAGGATCTTCATTTAATTTATCCCGAGCCCGAGGCACTCCCAACACCTCCATGGTTCTTCAATGATGTATCTGAGGACTTACCCCATAACCCCCCCAACTCTCCTGCTCATCCCCCTATGGACACTCCACCCAATCACCACGGGTACCCCTCAGTACTTCAATATATGGTTTATGTCGAGTGAACCCTCACCATCTCCTAACATTTCTCCCTCTGCTTCTCCATCAGGGGGAAACCACGCTGTCACCAAGATCACTCCTCACGACCCCTTGTATTCCTGGCATTTCCAATGCGATGAGGAAATACTTGAAGAGCTAAACAGCCCAGACTCTCCCTGGGATGCGCTTCATCACCGCACACTCTTCTCTCCACAGGACACCCTCATGCCTCCTAACCAAAACCCCATTTATGCGGTCGAAACCAAATATTTTATCCCGGAAGGGCCTATCGATTGGTTCAACAATCCCATTCCCGCCCCTGATGCTTTTGAATAAGGTAATATGGCCAACATTTCCCCCACCATCAAAATTGACATTTCCATTAAAAATGGCATCGTTGAAGAAATCATCATTGGAGCTGCTTGCACTCCTCAGGAAATTGACGCATATAAAGCCCTTTTCCAGGAATATATGGATATTTTCGCTTGGTCATACACGGAAATTCCTAGCCTCGATCCCTCTATTGTCGAACATCGCATCGATACATGGCCTGACATCACACCAGTTCTCTAAAAACAACAACCGCTACACCCATCCAAAGCCGCAGCTATCAAAGCGAAAATTGACAAATTATGCGCTGTCGGGTTTATTTACCCCATCGCTTATACATCATGGGTTTCCAACCCTGTACCCATCGACATAAAACAGGGCACTATCCACGTTTGCACAGAATTTTGTGATCTCAATAACGCATGTCCCAAAGACAACTTTCCAACGCCTTTCATCGATCAAATTATCGATGACTGCGCCGGCCACAAAGCTCTCTCCTTTATGGATGAATTTTGTGGCTATAACCAAATACAAATCCACCCAGCCGATCAGTATAAAACCGCATTCACTACCCCATGGGGTACCTGTGCATATCGTGTCATGACTTTCGGCTTAAAGAATGCTGATGCAACTTTTTAGCGGGCGATGACATACATCTTCCACGATCTAGATAACATCATCCTCACCTACTTGGACGACCTCACAGCTCGATCCAAGAAACGCACCCAACATCTCAAATGGGGTGATTTTTTTTTTTCATATCATGGTTAGGTACGCACACGCATAGTCACATTTCTTAATACATTCTCATATCTTTGATTCTCTTCAGATATTGTTTACTTTGGGTATTTGGTTTTCATGTGTGCAGGTACTTGATCATCCTCCATCGACACAACCCCTTCAGGTATATACTCAACACTGGCATGTAGTCTTTCCCGCTGTGTCGCATTTACATTTCCAGTCACACCCTCTGATATTGGCCTCTAGGATCCCCATTCCTGGCTCTGCAGTACCCATGCCTCCATTTGCATCTTCAGTACTGTTACCCGGTAGCATTCTTACCCACATGAGTTGTCCCATTCATAGCACCTTTTGCCACTTTTTGACAGTCATGTTGTTTTTCATTACCCTTTAGGGATGGGAGTCCCGATAGTCTTTCATCATGTCGTGAATCAACCACATACTCCTCCTCATTTTGCTATCTTTCCCACATAGACTCCCAAATTATCTCTTTACGGTTCTATTTTTTTACCTGCACCTCCGCAGTATCATGAACCCTTCATTTCATCCACAATCAGTTTGCCCATCTGCGAACCTACCTTCATTTCACCTACCTCATACAGAAACTCACCAATGGGGCCCCCACCCTTCGTCAGTATTCCAAACACATTATGCCTACGTGGGCCACCCATATCACATTGGGGCACCCGTTTCTGTATTTGTACATTTCTCCCCAATTATTCATTATTTATTGTACAAACACCTTTATTTCCAGACATTCCATTCTCTTTTTGTCGTCACCGTTGGTGACTTTCTTCCTTTTGGCCACACGCAACCCATGTCACCCTTGGTTGGAGCATTACTTATCATCTACCCTTTCCAGCATCGTCCATCTCTTCAGAGTACCCCACAGGTCACTTCCCCCTACCCTCTGAATTTGTTCACTTTGTCCCGCCTCTGGCACAACTTATCACCGGTCTTGTCATCCCCCTGACACTCGACCTCGTTACACGGTTGCGGCCACTCTTTATCTCATACATCCTCCAACCAAGGACAGTCTTGAGTATTCCCACTTCTTGACTTCATCCATGTACCTCTACCACTTCCTCACGTCAGTAGATTCCATGAAGCCCTTTGCTTCTGGGAGTCGCGTTCCCCTTTTGTCGACATCAGTACAATTTCCTAGAAGGGCGATAGTATCTTGATTCTCATTCTCCATTCAATGAGAGATCTTGGACGACACAGGGTGAAACACCATTTCTCCCTGTTGTCGTTGGCCCCCATAACATTCGACGCCAACACTTTCTCATGTTATGGTGGGTCTTACTTTGTGACTATTGTAGTTATTTCTATCATTTGCCGAAGACCTCTGAACTTGGTAGGGCCATCAATGCCTGCATCATCACCAATACTTATTACCGTGATCATTGCCTATTAGTCAGAGTATGTTCCTTTGCAGAATTGTCCTCTGCCTTTTTTCATCACCGCCCTCGAGGGCGCTGCAGTTGTCTACACCAACACTTCAGTCATCTTTTTTCAGAGTTACATGACACGAGCATAGGGCATGCCCGCCTCGTTTTTACATATTTTTCTATTTTGTGCACCTCATAGAAGGCCGGGTCCTACCGGTTCCTTTTTTCTCCAATGGATCTCTCTGAATGATCCCACTATTGCTCTATCTTACAACAACATTCTCAGTAGAAGAAACATTGATGGATTTCGGCTATACGTATGCTCCTAACCTCATCCATCAGGGGGCCTCTGTTATCATTGAAATTTCGTCTGCACATGGCGACAAGAACTCAACATCATCAAACAATAATGAAGTCATTCATGGCCTTAAATTAATCTCACAACATTCAAAAAAGGTCAAAAACTATACAAAGTAGTGAAAAATTGAAGAGCGCTTTACAGAAGTTGGGTGCGCGTGCACATGCGCGGAACAAGAACGTAGCAAGCGTGCATACGTGCACGATGCACCGCTGTTAGCGCAAAAATCCGTGCACTTGCTAAACGACACATTTATGAATGTGGTCAGCCTCCCAACCACTTATGGTTCAGCTCCCAAGTTGATTTGACCTCCAAATCTGAGCTGGATGCAAATGGTGGGCTGGTCAAAGACCTAATAATGCCCTAAATGGCCTCTTTTCACACTACAAAGCAGTTACACAATAACCCAATGCAATGCTATAAAAAGCCATCAATGCACCTCATTTTCTCAAGGAATTCAAAGTAATGTTATGCTGCCTATATTGTTTTAAGGACTCCATCCTTGACAAGAACACATTGGCACCATTTCATTGAGCAATCCACCTCTCCATTGAGTGGATTTGCAAAGAGTTCTTTCACCACCATTTTCATTTTCTTTGTTGTAAGGAGAGCAAGCTTGTGAGGGTCCAAGAGCCTTCCCTTGGAGGAAGAAGGGACTCATAGTCCCCTTTCTTCTGGGTGCTTTGATTTCATCAATAGATCAGCCTAAAAACATTGGTGACATGGGTCTTTTTGTTTTTGTTATCTCTATGTCCCTATGCTTATGATTTTAGTTTGTATTAGTTTAATTCTTGCTTATAGTTTTGTTTTTATTTCTCTAAATCTTTCCTCTACAGCTGTCCTTCTCAGCAAGACCCAACTGGGCATGCAATCACCTCTTATTTTCTCACCAAGGTGATGAAAAAGGTGCAACACTAATATATAAATTAAGCCATGTATAAAAGAAATAACTCGATCAGAATACCAAGCAACCAAGAAAATATCCCAGATAACAAGGACAAATAAAAAATGGAAAACAAAGAGAAAGACACCACCCAAAAATTCAACTCCAAACAGGTTTCTTGTCATCTCAAATAATCTCAACAGGCACTATAGATACCTAAGAAGGTTCAACAACCTTCAAATCCCACCCAGCAGTCACTAAACCAAGAAAACAAGCAAGGGGAAGTGGTATACACGACTGTTCAGGAGAACAAAGCCTATATACGCTTCTTGCAGTGAGACAACAAGCATGTATATGCAACTGTCAAGGAAAAAATGGCATATATCCTTTAAAACAAGGCCAGGCAAAGGAAAAAAGATGAAATATTAGACTCAAAGTGAACAGAATCTGTCAAGCAATGATACGAAAAGAAATACAAAGGAAAAAGAGAAATGTAAGAAGAAAAAGTACTTCAACCCTTAGAAGGAAGATATCTCCCCAGTGGATTCGCCATTTCTATTACAAGGGAAAAACTCTCTATGGCCAAGGGTAAACGAAAACAGACAGGTATGACTGCAGAAATCAACTCAATTCCAACATATGTTATATAGAATAATGTGCAATATAATAAATAGGCCTACCTTAGTCCAACATTTGATGATGGTCCACCATTGAGCACTTTGACCCAAAGCTTTATACTTGCAAGAAGTTCTCAACAAACAAGCAGAGAAAGTACGTAGTGATGATATAAAATGGGTTCTCACATCAGATAGCATAATCCATTAATAAAAATTACAAACATGCCCATGGATAATAATCATATATTTGCAAGATACCAATAAGATGAGAAAGGAGTATTTCTATTAATAATTGACTAGTAGAAGTGACAACATTACAGACTTCCATGTTGGCATAGTTCGAAACCAAGAAACCGATTTCCTTCCAACTGGGTCTGCACCACTTCAATCCTCCACCAAAGGCAATCTCATAGGAAAGAGGCAATGAGGTCATCTCAACAATAGGGAAAAAGCTTGGGGGATGAAAGCTATGTTCAAACTTGAGGGACAAAGGGATGCAGACTCAATATGATGTAATTTCTCTAGAGTAACTTTTCTCTCAAAGTTGAATGCTTTCTCCTCTTTTCCATAGCTCGAAATTGTGCTCTTATAGCCTTCAAAATGAAACTGAAGGGCCAAGTCAAAATGTTTCCAGTATATGGAAGGCCAAGGATCAGAGATCTTCTGTCATGACATGGAAACCCAACCTCATTTTGTATTTTTTGGCACAAATCCCGATATACACGAGTTGTAGTGGAGCAACAAGCATATACACATCTTGTACAACTGATAGGGAGTGTATATGTGGAAAAATGTATATTTTTATCTCTGGATTCATCAAAAAGGGATGATAAGTCTACATAGGGAAATGTAAAAAGGCCCTATGTGAAAGATAACAATGGTGAGGAAAATCTTTCTATAACACCATAGCCATGAGGGAAGGCTTGGAAAGTGATGAAGAGGAGGTAGAGGATCTCCAGTTTGTGGAGAAGATTGAGGAAATCATGTGTGCAACATATGAGAGGAAGACGAGAGGACCAAGAGAGGGAATAGAAGGTAGAAATCCTATCCATATTAATGTCAGTGTGGAACCCATAAACACATGTGCGACTAACACACCAAAAAGAACACCACCGTTTAGACAATTGAATTTCGGGAGAAGGAAGATAGCAGGAAGTACATCTACAAATGGAAAAACAATTGGGGGAGCCAGTTTAGGGAGCATTAGTCAAGTATCTACACCATGTAGAGGTAGTATTTTAGCATTAAGGATGGCAGGACATGATCCCACCATTCAGTTACCAGAATTTCGAGGAGAGGCAGTAGAAGACCTTGAGAAACACTTGTTTATTTGTGCAAAGATCTGGGAATCAAAACATATCACTAATGAAGATAGTAAACTTGTGCATCTAGCCATCACACTAAGAGACCATGCACTAGACTGGTACATGATTCTAGACGTAAACAGTGCACCTGGCATGAAAAGGACACTGACAGACATTAAGAAATTATTTATTAATGAGTTCCAAAATCTGAGCTCATAGGATCAATACATGAATGAGATGATAGAAATACGATAGAAACCAAGAGAAATTGTCTAGGAAATTGACCAGAGATTTAAATGTCTAAAAGGTAAATTGAGGTATTCCATGACCGACATGCAATGTAGGCATCTATTTGTGAATTGTTTGTTACCACACCTGAAATACGCACTTAGAAAACATAAATTCCAATCTCAAGTAGAGGCTTTGCAGGAAGCCTTGAAAATAGAGGAGAATCAATACCACAAGATAGATCCATCTATAGAGTAGTTGAAGGAGGATTTGAAGAAACTTACCTTCCAACTTGTTATCCCCTACTTTAGGGGTACCTAAGGAGATTATTTCTTGAGGCCCATAGGTCCTAGACATGTAGTACCGATAGCCATATCGACTTGAGCATGGCCTTGGAGGGCCCATATTTTTGTTTCTTCAACGCCTCCACCTTTTCAGCAGCAACAACATCCATCACCTCGGCCTGGTCCTGTAGCTGAGATGGATCTTGCTCCATAAAGTAATGAGTTCGGGTATCATGGTATGTGTCACTATGATCCTCAAAACCTTTGAATATGTGAATTTAGTTCTTTTTGTTTCTAACGAGTGCTTAGATCTTATACTTATCCACTTGACCATGTCTGGGGAGAATGAAAGGATTCCGTAGTAAACTTGTGCCCATAGGTTTTGAGTTGCCATTAGGGGGATTCATGAAAATTCATTGTCCAATCCCATCATACTTACCACTTTCCATCTTACTCCCACTCATCCATCCCATTACACTGGTCTGGGCATTGGGTTGGACAATTATTTAAGGGTTAAACTTTACCTTGTGGGAAGAAGGGGATAAAGGCCCAGAGGTGTTATAACCCTAAAATGCACCACACAGGCTTACCTGGCATCAGGCCAACTCATGTCTCTTCCTTGCCAAAGCCATGCTGAATAAAACCTTGAAAAACCACTTAAATCAAGCAACCCGCGCCCTAACCTAACATTGGGCACGTTGGAACGCTTGCTGGACTTCTACTGCACGCGGTGGAACGCGAGCTAGCCCACTACAGCCCGCGTTTACCTAACAAAGCAAAAAATCAGGAAAGTTTCCGCCGGGATGAAAAGATTTGGTTCAGTTAACTGGAACTCCCAGCCATGCATGGCCGAGAGTTCGTCTAAAACCCTAGCTCCTTCTAGCCTATAAAAGAAGGAGTAGGGGTACTATTCAAAAGAGAAAAATCATAGCAAAGAAACTTTGCCCAATTGCCGAATCCGTTTTGTCCCAACCCTTTAGCCTTTCCTCAAGCTTTAGGAGAATTCAAGCAAAGCAATTGGAGGACAAAGAAGAGGAGGAGCCCAAGATCAAGATCGAGGAATGGTGGTCGGTCTCAAAAATCATTGTAAGTTGGTTCATATTGAGATCAATAAAAAAGATACTTTTTCCATCCCAAATACACGAGTCTTATATGTTTTATGTGATTTGTGTTTAGTCTCTAACCCTCTAGTAGAACAATAGCATGCATGCATAGTTTTGTCTTGATTGCAGGATCGATTTGTGGAAGGAGAAGCAGCAGCAAGGAGATAAAGCTCAACGGAGGATCTACACCAACCGTCGATAAAAAGGTTAGTTAGTTCTTCCCTTGTTTTCTTGTGGAAAAGGGTTTTAGATTCAGGGTAGAAGGTTAAAAATAGCTTATGAAGAGTCATGATCTGCGTACAAGTTTAAATCCCTAGCTTGTTAGTCCATAGGGTAGAATACCCCACAACAGAATTGGCGACTCCACTGGGGATGTTTTACTCTTAGGGTTTCCGGATTTCATTAGAGGTTCTTGGATAGTTTAAAGAAGTTTAGTCTCTGTTTCTTTGTTTATTTTGTTGTCTGTTAGGTCAATGCTAGCAGGGAACCTGGTTATCAATACCAGTTTTTCTTGACTAACGCTTGACATTTATTCTTAGGACACACAGAGGTACCTGCGGCCTGCAGAAGCCCTGCCCGCGGCAACCCGCGCCCTAACCTTCTACAGCCCGCGTTTGAACGCCTGCTGTAGTGGTTTCAGTAGCGTGTAGAGCCCAGGAAGCTTAAGAGGCAGTCTCCTCTTCCCTGTCAGAATTTTACCTTCTTAGGGGGATTTTTGGATCCTATCTGGGTCTTGATTGGTTTACTGTCTTGCTTTCAGTCTGCCTTATTGTTTTGGTTGTTCTTTGCATTTGTTTTCGTTTTTGCAAATTTTCCTTTTCTGTCGAAGTGGAAGCATCCAAGCCTTTAGGAGACCCTGGTTGTCAATACCAGAGGCCTCTTTCAGGTCTGGACTGCATGTGTTTGATTTTTACTCAGATTTTATACCTGCCCGCGGACTGCTTCAGTTCTGAGCACGGGTACCCACGTGCTGTTATAGCTCAGCACGCGGTTGAACGCGTGCTGTCTCGGTGACAGTCATGGGCCTGTCTGGTTGCCTTTTAGCCTAGGTGGGGAAGTCATCCCCTCTAGTGGTGAGAAGTGCTCCTTTCAGGGTTTGGAGTCTGGAGCTGCACAGTTAGCAGGTTAGGGCATCTTATCCTTAGCCTGTGTTTGTTATTTGATGTTTTGATAGAAAAGACAAAAGAGAAAAAATATTTGTTTTATGGTTTTTAGGCAAGTGTTAGAATCGATGCTGTTTGGATTTCTTTTTTGCATTTTTTGTGCTCTGATTCTGTTTACGATCTGTGATTTAAGCCAGAGTTTTCTTTTCATTCTCTTGGTTTTGTTCTTGTCAACATTTTTCCTTGTTGTGTTATTTTACAACGAAATAAAAAACAATTTCTTGTTTCATTTTCTTCTTGGTTTGAAGATTGTGTTGTTGCATTAGTAGCTAGGAAAGAAGTCTTTTTGCATAAGTTCTTGTAGTGCATTTTGGGTATAAGTAGCTCGCAGATCTGAGTGAAAGTTCTCCTTATTTACTGCATGAAATCTTAGTAAATTTGAAAAAGAAAAGAAATCTTACATTGAAAAGTTACTGGTTTTTCATTTTAGTAAAAGTTTTTGTTTTCACGCATTTTGTTCATTTTGCTTTGAGTCTTTTTACACACCATCAGTTTCACTTTCATACCTTGTGACTTAAAAATCCCATTAAAAGAAACGCTGATTAATATAAAGTAGACTTTTCTGTTTGTAGGGTGCATACACTAGCTCAGGACTAGGGCCTTGGAATAGGTTGGAGAGTAAATTCTCCAAGGCCACTCAAATCAAACATTGGAGTCTATCAATAGGGAGTGTAGAAGTCCAGTTACAAAAATTTATCCGGGACCCCCCTCTAACACAAGGGCTAAACACAAGGTCGCGTAAGGAAAGGTAGCGGAGATAACCCCTCAAAAGCTGGACCGAGCGTTGTGGAGAACACATATAGAGGATTTGTTAAGGGATTCCGTCGTTTTCATTTTCCACGGGGCTTCGTGGGTCTCGAATCCGTTCGAGGTCCTCAGTTGTCTTCCGGACCATTTGCTCTCGATACCCTTGACAAGTTTCGGGCTTGATACCCTTCTCATTGTGGTCTACCCGACTTCCGACTGTACCCGCCTGGTGACTGTTCACGTGCTGGCAAACTAGTTGCCAATATTTTCTAGGGACATACACAGGTGACTGCGGGGGTATACCGCGGTACCTAGGACAGACATCGGACCAACGCTTTGTATATTATACCCAGAGGGTGCTTCCGTATTCGAGTTGCACTTGCACCAGTAAGTTGCTCTAGTGTTGGTTGTTGTAACTGTTCTTCCAACTAGTTTAGTGCTTGCTTGATTTATCTGCTAGGGGATTTCTTTTAGAGAGTGTTACTATTTGTTCATGTAGAATACCTTAGCATGTCGTGAATCTTCTCACACAGTGGAGGATTCGGAGCTCCTTCGGTCACGAAGGCTTCTAGGCCTGCCGCCGGTTATACTGGAGCCACCCCTGCCACCATTGAGGCAGAAGCTAGACCATCAAGGGTCTTTCGAAGCAACCGGGGCATTTGAGCCCGAACAACCCCCCGAGGAATCGACCGCCAATCTTGGATTGGTTGAAACCTCAAACACTGATACGTGGCCGGACATTATTGTGCCAATTCAATTTTACGGACGCCTGTCAGTGCCTAACCCAGTTATGGAACCAAACTCTGTTACTTCCTCTAGGATTTCTTCCATTCCTATCACTGTCGCTACCACAGGAGAAGCTTCTCCTAACTTGCCTTTGTCGGTGGTCAAGGCCACCACGGTCTCGACCGCAACTACGTCACACAGTGGACCGACCCCATCTATCGCGGCGGCCACACCTCTTTACACACCTAGTGCGACAGGCGCTCCATTTTCATACGGTATGCCTAGTTCAGGTACTAGTCCTGCACTCACTTCATCCACTTTCCAGACTTTGGGTCTGGGGGAAGGGAGCTCTAACGCTCCTCTGCAAGGTCAAATTGGGGGAATTCTTGTCCCTTTCAATGATTTTCCTTACGCTGGAGGTCATATTACTCCTTCGTCCCCTTCGCTCGGTGGATCGCATCAGCAGTCCGTCGGGCAGCCTGCACACACAAGTCCTTTTGGAGCCGGGAGTCAAGGAACACCTGCGCAAACTCAGCCAGTAGGTTCGTCAATGTTTGTTTGGAACGGGATGTTTGGTAATAACACTTTCACATCCACTGCTTTCCCATCTGGGGGCACACCTGTTTTTGGACAGTTTACGCTGGCACAGGGTACTATTCCTGCGCTGGGGGCACATATACCAGGACCTTGGAACTCAGCACAAGGATCCGTTCCATCCTCTGGAATGTCGTTCTAGGGTAATTCTTTCCACAGCCAATGGAACCCCGGACAAACTTCTATGCCTCTTCCATTAGGACCGGCATGGGGTAATCCATCCCAAAGTCCGTCAAACACGATGAACGCCCAACATCCTATGTCCTTCATGGGGAATCATCAAATGATGTCTCCTCAGATGCAAAAACCTTATGCTGGTCAGGGCCATGGTTTCTACCAGAACCCGGGCCAACAGCCAAACTTTTCCTGGCAACCTGGTGCCAGTCAAACTCCAGGACCCTTTTATCCTAGCTATCAGCAGCAACCTAAACTACCATTCCTGGCGACGTTACACTTGCCAGATTTGACACGGTTGTTAAATGATCCTATCTGTCACGATCTGCGTTGGCCTCCTATGCCGACGAAGTTGCCTTCGGACATCCCAAAGTTCGAGGCCAAGCCTAACGAAGATCCATGTGATCACGTGACTACTTTCCACTTATGGTGTTCATCTAACTCACTGAAAGATGACTCCATCCAGTTGCGATTGTTTCAACGCACTCTTATTGGGAGTGTCACGAAATGGTACATAGAGCTTGATCGTTCACGATATTCTTCTTTTGGTGAACTGGCGATGGCCTTCCTCAACCATTTCTAGTTACCTGTGAGATACAATGCCGGCACAGAATTGCTAGCTAATTTCGAGCAGACGACCGCGGACCATATCTCGGATCATATTCGAGAGTGGCGACGCCGAAAGAGTCTTATCAAGGTACCCTTCCCACCAACATTCCTGCTCGAGTGGTTCCTTAAGTCTTTAGTTCCGCAGTTATCCAAAGACGTCGCAACTTCATGGGTTTTCTCCGAGGAGGATGCCATCATGAGGGCTCAACAGTTTGAGCTTATCTATTCTCAGTCTGGTCTTTTGTACAACATCCTGCTAGATGCACCACGATCGATTCTGGATAAAACCAGACAGAGAGACGGACCACATGCCGATGGTATAGTTGGTTCGGCACAAACCAAGCCCACTGAGAAATTGACAAAACAATTGCAGCAGTTATCTATACAACACTCAGCGGACAGCCAGATTACGGCTTTGGCTCCTCCTCCTACTCAAACGTCGGAAGTACACTCTGTACAGATGACTAACCCAAAGGCCAACCAGCAGCCCGAGGGGAAGAAAAAACAACGCAAGAAGAGTAAGGGGGATAAAAAACCAAATGATAATGTTGGCGAGGGCACCACAAAAAAGAGGAAGGCGAGGTATCCGTGCAACCTATGTGTGGAAGACCACCCAACCCACCTATGCCCTTGACTTGCAGAGGCCCAGAAGTTTGTCACGCAGCAACAACAAGCTATGTTGACTAACCCCTTTCAGCATGGGCAAAATTTAACTCAAGCCTCTGCAAGTACCGAGGGGGGCAGCCATGAAAACTGCCCTCCCCCAAAAAATTCATCTTCCGCGAACGTATATATGGTGAAAAGTGATGCTTTCATAACAACTAGAGCTCACGATTATAGCAAACCATGTGCTCCTGAGAAGGGAAAAGAAGCCGAGATCCCATCTCTTCCTCTACAGATTGAGAAGACGTTGGGTGAAACAATGACGTGCATTCCAAAAGGTGCGTTCAAGAGGGCTTCTCACAATCCAAACGCAAGGGCCACCCAAAACTACTCTGTGGTGGAAGATTTATCACAAACCCCTTGTGCTATGTCCGCTTTGGAGGTCCTCCAAAGTTTCCCTGCTCAGAGAAAAGCCTTGTTGACTGCTTTAGACTCTATTGAGACTTGTAACCCAGGTACCATTATGTTAGATACGACTGACTTAAAACCTCGTTTGCCTTACCATGTCGCGTTTCAGATAGTAGTGGCTCATCCCATGAAAACTTTTACATGGAATATCTTCCACACGGTGGTAGACGAGGGCGCTTCGACTTGCGTTATGTCGTTAGCATGCTGGAAAGCCATCGGTCAACCTGAGTTGTCTCCGTCACCTACTCTCCTCACTGCTTTCGATGATCATTCTTTCCGACCACATGGCATCATTCCTTCTTTCCCTGTACAGTTAGGAGGAAAGACCGTATGTGTCGAAGTAGAGGTAGTTGATGCCCCCATCGACTACAATCTATTGTTAGGTAATAGTTGGACTTATGCAATGCAAGCGGTGGTCGCTACAGTTTTTCGAGTCTTATTGTTTCCACATGAAGGTCGGATAGTGACCATTGATCAGTTGTCCTTCTCTCGACCTGACCCAGCCTTGGGGGCATCCACAGTTCCCATGGTAGATAATCCTCAAGCTGGTGTCGTCAATGTAGGAGTTGGTTTGTGCCCATCTTTGATGGGTACCTTCGACTACCCACCTCCTCAAGGCGATGTCAAGTTTATATCGAACCACCACAAGGCTGAGATTTTCCATGTTTCATCATTTCGCACGACTTACTTTCAGGATCCGTGGACTCTTCCTTCCCCATCAGCCACGATGGATGAGACAGGACACGTTGGCATGGCCATGCCCTTGTCGGCCGCTGAAGTAGCGTACTCTCTAGTCCAGCAAACTTCAGCTACTCCCGATCCGACTCCCGCACAAGATTTGGATCCACTTCTGGAGCCTATCTGGGCTCAGGGGTCTCTTGCTACCACCGATTCGTTAGAATTAGTCTTGCCTTCTGATGAATCTATAATCAAATCAATGACTGGTCTGGAAAAACCCTAGGACGATCTTCATCACAGATCATATTTCCTTCTAGCGTTACACCGAATCGCGGCAGGAAAATTCACTATCACCGTGACGGGAGATCAACCTTGTCCCATTAACCTCTTAGCTACACAGGATATTTATGCTGAGGGAAATATGGTGACTATCACTGCCACTATATCTATCCATATCCCTCGAAACCCTGGTGTTGTGGAGAATGTATTCGTCGGAGTGGATTTCTCCCCCGAAGAGATTCAGATTTACACGGATCTTTTCAAAGAATTCCGTGACGTTTTTTCCTGGTCTTATGAAGTGATACCTGACATTGACCCACAAAGTGTCTATCATGGGCTACCTTTGTTGTTCTTCAAGCTCGCTTTGAGACCCAAAAGAAACATCCGGCGAGACTGTATTTATGCTTTTCAATCTCGTCCAGATTAACTGAGAAAAGTAACCATTATGGAGTCTTCTTTAAGCCCTTTTTAGACTCCTTAAAGATGAAAATATTGTTGAGTGACCTTGTTTCTTCACACTCATTAAACTGGTCCAGAAGAACGTTCCTTAAACGAGTCTCCTTTTAAGCCCTTTTCAGACCCTCTAAACATGAAAAGATTGCCGAGCGATCTTGTGACCTTTCACGCTCGTTAAACTGAAATTTGAAGTCACGTCTGTCCGACGGTAGTTTACCCCTTTTTCGGTCCGGATGGTCAACTATACGAACAAAGGAATACTCTATTGAATTCCAATTCTTTAGAAGAGTATCCTCAGGTAAGATTTTATTCCTTTTTCAGGCCTGAGGGACTAAATTTACGAAAAAGGAACCCCTTTGGAGTCCATAGTTAAGCTCTTTCAGACTCCCTAAAAGTGAAAAGATTGCCGAGTGACCTTATTCTTTCACACTCGTTAAAACGGTCCAGAAGAATATTCCTGACGGAGTCCATAGTTAAGATTTTTTCAGACTCCTTAAAAGTGAAAAAATCGCCGAGTGATCTTGTCCTTTTCACACTCGTTAAAATGGTTTTGAATTGACATCTAATCGGTGCTAGTTTACCCCTTTTTCGAACCGACTAGACTATTGATGAAAAAGGTACCCCAACGGAGTTTCCTTTTATGCTTTTTCAGACTCTCTAAACATGAAAAATCACCGAGCTTCCCTTCTCTAGGCTCGTTAAACTTACATCAAAGTACGTTACCATTGTGTGTTCTATCAACCGCATCTGCATCCTTTACCCATCAGCCTAGTAACAATTTACCTTTGCGTCTTAACACCTATGGCCACTTGAGGATTTTTTCCGAGTATCGTTTCCTTAGAACATCATTCTTGTCCTTGTGCCTTGAGCTTGTATGTTTGTTGTGCTCATTCCTCCATTGTAATGTAATATTCCTTTATTCTTTTCAAAATAATCAAAAGAACAAAAAAATCAAATATACCCCAAAAAGAGGATGGGAAAAGTATTTTCTTTATTGGAAGCATCATGAGTCGCCCTTGGATACAACACATATGTCCGTTTGATTCATCAGACTATGGGATGTAGTACGACCTTAGGAAGCTTTGCTCGTTATATTGAGTTGTGTCCTCCACCATTTGGTTACTCTTCCAAACATATGGAGAGTTTGCGTTGCCTCCTGCTTCGTAGACTTATGATTAACAGATATGCTGCCTGAGTCTTATCACTTGTCGTTCTATTGTCTAAGGGAAGTTTGTTACTTAGCCTAAGTCGGCCACTCTGCAATATGTCTCTTGTCCGCATACTCGGCCATCCTGAACGTCCAATCAAGTCTTTGTTCGAAATCAATGAAGCCTTCAGTCCGATCATCAAGATTATCAAGTCCATAACCGACGAGCCGTCGAAGACCTCTGGGTAGTGCAGTCGTACACTCATATTACACTCCTACCCGAGTTTTATAAGATTTTGAAGTTGTTTCTCGAGCTCTGAAGTATAGCCATCAGGCCAAAGCAGCTTCTGAGAGATAGATACTTTCTATGTATATCTTTCTGATTTCGAGATGTAGCTCCGCTGTGTATTGTTCACGGCTACTCTTATATAGTTGTTTGAAATGGATCTACAGTGTATTTGATTGGTAGCCATGGTTCTGATTTATCCCGAGCATGGGTATGCCCGCCTCGGTGAGACATTTGATATTTTTTGCAGAAGGAACCTCCTGATTCTTGATTCCTGGGCTCACTCATTCAGCATATCAGTACATATTGGTAAAGAAATGGTAATGTATTTCGGCCATCAGATGCTCTTCTGACCTCACACATTAGGGGGCATCTGTTATAACCCTAAAATGCACCACACAGGCTTACCTGGCATCAGGCCAACTCATGTCTCTTCCTTGCCAAAGCCATGCTGAATAAAACCTTGAAAAACCACTTAAATCAAGCAACCCACACCCTAACCTAACACTGGGCACATTGGAACGCTTGTTGGCCTTCTACTGCACATGGTGGAACGCGGGCTATCCCACTACAACCCGCGTTTACCTAACAAAGAAAAAAATCAGGAAAGTTTCCGCTGGGACGAAAAGCTTTGGGTCAGTTAACTGAAACTCCCAGCCATGCATGGCCGAGAGTTCCTCTAAAAACCTAGCTCCTTCTAGCCTATAAAAGAAGGGGTAGGGGTACTATTCAAAAGAGGAAAATCATAGCAAAGAAACTCTGCCCAATTGCCGAATCCATTTTGTCCCAACCCTTTAGCCTTTCCTCAATCTTTAGGAGAATTCAAGAAAAGCAGTTGGAGGACAAAGAAGAGGATGAGCCCATGATCAGGATCGAGGAACGGTGGCCAGTCTCAAAAATCATTGTAAGTTGGTTCATATTGAGATCAATAAAAAAGATACTTTTCCCATCCCAAATACATGAGTCTTATATGTTTTATGTGATTTGTGTTTAGTCTCTAACCCTCTAGTAGAACAATAGCATGCATGCATAGTTTTGTCTTGATTGCAGGATCGCTTTGTGGAAGGAGCAGCAGCAACAAGGAGATAAATCTCAACGGAGGATCTACACCAACCGTCGATAAAAAGGTTAGTTAGTTCTTCCCTTGTTTGCTTGTGGAAAAGGGTTTTAGATTCAGGGTAGAAGGTTAAAAGTAGCTTATGAAGGGTCATGATGTGCGTACAAGTTTAAAGCCCTAGCTTGTTAGTCCGTAGGGTAGAATACCCCACAACAAGAGGGTAAAAACAACTGGAAAAAGATAAAAGCCTAAAAATAAAACCTTGATATGCTTCGCCCAGGGATCCCCGAGAAAGCAGTAAAAGGATTCTCAACAAGAAACAGAGGGACCCATAAAAAATAATAAAACAAGACCTAGTTATAGGATAGAGGGTCTCATCACGAGCCAACCTATTATATCCATGGGCATCTAGTGGTATGACACTACTAGCAGCTGGTTACCATGCCAGGGTAGTGGCTCTTGGTGGCATAGCCAAGAGAAAGGGGGTCTCATCACGAGCCAACATTTTTATTTCCGTGAAAGTACATGTGGGTAACATTGCCACCATTGGTCACCATGCCAAGGCAGTGTCCCCTGATTAGCCTCTTGAAATAAAAGCAATAAAGTATAAAGATAAAAGGCATGAATGGGATTGGAAACATTTGTATCCAAGACAGGTGCAACTCACCTTCTAGAGAGGCACCCACATGTAATCCATGCATTTCTCTGCTATCACTGCACCCCTTGTCCAGACATCCCTTATCCACCTCATCCACTAACATGACTTGGATTTGATTTCTCCCAGAAACATCCCACATTTAGTGAGCACTAGCTTAATAGGACGCCTTGTCACTTCCTCCAAACTTGGCTTGCATATTTGTATAATGTCTTTGAGCACTTGACTGAGTAAAAGGGGTTTTATGCACATGTTTAATAAAATTGATGATTAGATGTGATTGACATCGCTATGATCCTTATGACTTATGAGCCCATGGAGGGCGTATATGTTTATGAGTAGGATCATACCCGATGGAAATGTACCATATTGGATAGATACACATGGGTAGATGATTAGTTCGGACCTCCATGGGGTTGAGAGCCCACCAGATGGATGTTGAGACCCCAGTAGAGGGCAGAGACGGGTCAGAGAGTTTTCACCGGGGAAGAGGAGGAAGTTCCACCAGAGGCAGTTGAGCATGCCTATACCCATGGGGGTTGTGCCTTTTCCACCAGGACGTTGGTCTTGGAAGGCCATGATGTCACCCAGGACATTTATGACATCATCCAACATTTGTGGAGGTTTTGGGAGGCAAATGTGGCATGTGTGGCTTGTTCCGGAGGCCCAAGGAGGCCTAACGTTTTGCTCCAAGATGCCAATGTTTACCTAGAAAGGGATAACATCATCCTAAAAGGGCATGACATCCTCATTATTTGATTGATTAGGGTTTGATTATGACATTTAATGTAAAAACAATGTTATTATGTATTTTGGCCATGTCGACCTTTTGGTTACCTAAAATTAAATTAAGGTCATTGGTATGGTATAAATTGAGGGTTTTAACTCTCATTTTCTCATCATATTTCATTCACACTTGTGTGAGTTCTGAAATTTGCACCCTCTTTAGGGTTTTTGGCTGAAATTACTAGTGCACACTTGTTGAAGGAGGATTTTCTTGGCTATTTTCTGCATTTTCTTGGTGGAAGGTTTACAACTAGGGTTCAACATTGATGATACTTGGTGAATGTAAGTGAATTTATGCAATCCTTCCATTACTTGAATTGGTGTCCTTATTTTAATTCCATGCTAAGATTGTGCCAAGGAAGTTTTACCTATTGAATACATTGCTAGGGCCTTTCCATTTCAACACCCTACCTTTTATCTTCAATCCTAGCCATTTTTATCCTATCATTGAGCTAAAGAAGGAGGAAAATTCACTAAGGCCTAGGGTTACTACACCTTAGTGAGCCGTTTTCCCCTAGGGTTTGATGGTTGAAGCCTTGGATCAACAACACTTCACCATCAAAACCTCTTGTCTTTAGCCCTAGTATTAACATTTATTTCCTTCAACTTTTGCCACTATTTTGACTCCAGTTTCCCTATGATTGCACTAATCTAATACGTTTATGCTTGAGTGCTTTGATCACAAAAATTAAAACATCCAATACCCTTGAATAACTAATAACAACTTCTAACCCTAGCTTAGACTTACCTACTAACCCTATTGCTGATATTATCCACTTGATTTGAAGTTATACTTTGCATCATTTTATACATCTTTAAAGCAATTGAAATATTGGCTAAATGTGTTGCTTCTGATGAATGTTGATATTTCAACATTGATGATAAATTGTCCTTGCTCATTGTGAAGCTTCTTATTAAGAATTTGTTGTGAAGCTTCATCAATATTATCTATCAGTTGCTTTATATCAGAAAGTCCTTGATTAATGAAGTACTAACCAACAAGTGATATTGCACATATATAGTTTTCTTGTTGATTTGTCTCGAGTAGGTACACTTTTGGTTATCATTATCTTTATTGGTTGTTTAGCTGGACCTTCTGATCGGTGGTAACTTGTGAGGGGGAAAATTTTACTTAGCCATAATCCTTTTCCTTCTGAAAACCTGAGGTCACTAGGGACGTCTCACTTGGGCCTACCACCCTAAAAATAAAGAGCTATCCTATCGAGGTGATAGTGGTAGGATAGTCTTAGTTTTGCCAGTTTTCCTTTCTCTCACCTTTCCTTTACTTCCAAGTACAAATTGTGTGATAACAAAACTCAATCAGAATAAGGGAAAGGATAAGCGTGAACCTGTTTGGTGTACCACATGTAGAACATAAGGGTACCATAAGAGAAAATGTCCAACATTCACGCAGTATATGGCAACAGGGATGCCAAATCCATTACCGACACAACTGCCAACAACCAGGGCACTATGCAAGAGAATTCCCTCTACCACTGACGACATGCATGTATTGTCGCGCAACAGATCATGATATAGAGGATTTCACCAGACTATTGGGGAAGATATGGGAGAAATAGAATCAGAACAATCAAAACATATAGTGGATCTCTACAGAATCTAGAGAAGATGGTAGAAACATCAACATAGTGATGCTTGGAGGTGCTAAAACAGGAGATGATGTGACTAAATAGGAACCAGTACAACACCAGTGGATTAAGAAAAATACTGAGCCACACAAGCGATTTCCGATTTGATGCAGAAAAGGAGAAGGAGACATTTAAGGAGGACAACCAAGAATTTCTCAAGAATAATTTTGCATCTACATCTACCACACATCATACCTAGGACATCCTAATGTATGAAATGTCATCAACATTGGACCATACCAGTGCAGTCCAACCAAGAAACCAGGTAAGTTGTATTAAATATTTCTTGCAATCTTGTATTCAAGTATTTAAGGATCCATCCTCTGTTATAGTATTACAAAATCTGTTAGATATATGTACCACAAAATATTAGGGAAATTTATAACTGAGGATAGTCAACCACCTCCATGCCAGAAGGAGAACCAACAAAGAGTTTAGATTGAATGCCAACATCATAGATTTTAACATGGGCGATGTGATATTAGATCTGGGATCTAAAGTGAATGTGTTGCCCAAAAATACATGGAAATGCATGGGAGAACCTACCTTAGGCTAATAACTAGTCCAACTGAAGTTAGAAAACCAACATAGATTTCTACCAATAGGGAGGTTAAAAGGAGTGACAGTAGATCTGTACGGAGTGCACACTAAGGTAGACTTTTAAGTGATCGAAATCGTGGATGGCACAACACCATATCCAACATTACTAGGATTGGACCGGGCGTTTGAAAATCAGGCGATAATCAACCTAAAGACTAGGAAGATGACATTTGAGTCAAGTGAATACAAGGTTATCGTGCCTCTAGATCCATCAGAAGCTGAAAGTTTTATGGAACCAACAAGTTTAAACATGGAAGAAATTAACCAGTTGTATCAAACCACCACATGCACCGAAGATTACATCAATCCAAATGCTAATGGTGTACTTAGCTGGAGAAGTATCACATCATGCACTTCTGACTCAGACATGGGTTTGGAGAATTGGCAGAAGTACCGACATGAGGTCTCAACCAGAATATGCACCCGAATAGACTGCACAATAAGATGGGTTGGGATAGAAGTCAGAGAACCTCCAAGCTTCCATGGAATCAATGACTTGGAAGAATTCCTAATGAGACATAAAGATGAAGTATCGAATAGTCAGAGATTGTTGGCTCTCGAAATCACACTTAAGGCTACACCTAAAATGTGGTGGGGCACCCATAAAGAAACAATCAGGGACTGGTACCAATGTAAACGGTTATTGCGCATCAAGTTTGGCACAGAACAAAGGACCAACCAAAAACAAAAATATGATGGACAGCGAGAACTAGCAAAAAACTTGGAGAAGTGAAAAGTGTTGTGGAAGATTACACCCCCATAATAATAGCCTCATCATTTTGTACACACATTATAGGGCATCCCAACAAATTGGTATACAAACCAGGAATTGTGTAGAGGAACTACAAGTTGGGTAGTACTACAACAAAACTTTACAGTTGTTAGATCATGTTGTCATTGATGCCAAAGGTTTAATTAATTGATGTCAAAGGATTGATGTCAAGTGATTGATTGATGTCAAGGAATTGATTGATGCCAAATATTTGATGTATGTCTTGGATCAATGAATTGCCATTGGTACATGATGATAGATGAAGATGGATCGATGTGGTTTCATTGGTATATGATGCATTGCTAGATATATGTAAAGATGAATCATTATTTTCTTATCATGGTTGATAAGGTGTACAAATGGATGAACTCTAAAGTGGTCCCCTTAAGGTGAAATCCCTCACGGGAAGACGCTTTGAGATTGACTTATCCTTGAAGTATGGTTATGCTTCTATGTGGAATAATGAGTTGAAGATCAGTGAATTTGTCAGTGAAACTATCCTAGATGGATAGTGCTTGTTATTCCATTTTTGATGGTATGTTCATTGTCACATAACACCTCATGGTTTGAGAGTTATGGCCCTATGAAGATGAAGGACCCTCATATGTTGGCTTGAAGCCCCAAGAGGTCAAAGAAGTCAAAGTGCTTGAAAAGAAGAAATTATTATTTAAATGGTAAGGAAAAGTGACAAAGTCAAGGAGGAATATTTAAATGATAAATAAATGGAGAACTTGTTGGATTACTGAGAGGGGGGATGAATTAGTAATACAGAAATTTAATCCTTTTCAACCATATAGTCCAAGTGTTATATCAATGAAGCATTATAATCCAATAACTGTAGATTAAATAAGCAATGAACAAATGAACAATCATACACATACACAGTTAACCGGTGTTTTACGTGGAAACCCAAAGCGGGAGAAAACCATGGAATGATTTTCCTTATATGTCTTGAAGAATTACATTCATTGGAAGCACCAACTTCCCTTGTTTTCCAGATTCATATGGAAGGAGGCACCAACCCCTTAGTTTCTCATGATACAACCTGAGGGAAGCTCCAACTCCCCAATTCTTTGGCTACAACCAAAAGGAGGCTATAACCCCCTATGTTCTTCAGCTACAACCGAAATGTGGCTACAACTACCCGTCCTTGCCCTGTCCAACCACCCTGAAGTAGAAGTAGAATGATGGAACCACTATCACACTATCACTATGATATATATTGTTGTAAACCTGTACCAATAAACCTGAACCATGCATCAACCATGCATCAACCAGTACCTCAACCTGTAATCAACCTGTAACATAAAAAAGTGCATCAACCATGCACTAACCTGTAATCAACCTATACCATAAACAAGTGCATCAACCATGCACCAACCTGTACCAAACAACCTGCAATCATCCTGTACCATAAAAAAGTGCATACAACCATGTACCATGTATGTACCAATCATGTGTCAACTATGCATCAATTATGAAAAATCAATATGTACCAACATCATCAACTATACACCTCATGTATGTGCCAAATCATCAACTACTTGTCTCAGCCATGTACCCAACTAGTACCTCATCAATTTCATCATCCAAATATGATTTTTAAATATGTAATAGACTTGGTGTATATGATCACATACCTGCAAACTTTCTTTAACTTTAACAACAAGAGACTAGCATTTTCATCAAACGTTTCTTTAGTCTTACAAGACTAGTTTTGGATTAGTCAACAACCGTAAGTTGAAATAGTCATAACTTTGTACCTATAATGAATACAAATATGAAACTGATACACGAGGTTCTTTTGTGTTTTTTATGCAATTCCTCCAGGTGTCACTACCTTGAACCTCTCAGATAAGGAGTTATGGAAAAAATGGCACACCTTGTTGAATTTTGGCTTATTTTAGAGAGCGACCTTGTAGAGCGTGCCCCACACGGAATATGTTTTTAATTGATATGAAAATGTTAAAAAAATAATACAGACTGTAATATAACCAACACATTTTTTCTTTCTGAATTTGGATCTGTTATGAAGAAGTTAAGACGTTTTTACCCGAAACAATTGTTTTTGACTAGTTTCAAGACTAGCCACAAACCCTATTTTCCACAGAGTGTAAATACAAAAATACAACGACCCAAAAGATGAATTGTTTACCACATATACTTGGATATGTTTCTTCAATGGAATAGCAATTTAAATGCTTGAATCATTCTAGAAAAAAATTTATTGCGAAAATAGTGAGATGACTTGGAAAAAAAACATACCTTAGAAAGCATCATCAAAAGAATTTATCCTTCCTTGAATTCCGACCTTCTTTTCTTCACTTTCCTCATAAATTTGGCTTATATATCCTTTGGTTACCTTAGACACATATACATATTCAATATTCTCAAGTGTGATTTAAAATGAGAGAGCCTTGCCTCTTATTTATACTCTCCAAGTAGCTTCCTTAAAAACATCTTCTAGGTCACTTTACCCACTTTCCTTATTTTAGGGTCAACCCACTTCTAATTTCTCCATTAAATTTATTATTTAATTAATTTATTCTGTATTCACTTTGAATTATAGTACACTCATCACTTCACTTTATTATTTACTTTTTAAAATCTCTTAAACCACTTTGACTACTTTGACCTTTTGGGGCTTCTAGATGACATAGAAGGGTCCTCCAACTTTGTAAGGCCATAACTCTCAAACCATGAGGAGTTATGTGACGTTCCACATACCACCATAAATTGAATGACATGCAATATCCATATATAATAGTATTACCTGAAAATATATCAAAACTCATACCATTATCCATCAAACAAACTTGGGTCCATTACCCAAACATGGGTTCTCCAACTTCTCATGGCCATAACTCTCTAGTCGTGAGGAGTTATGTGGCGTTCCACATAACACCAGAAATGGCATGACAAGCACTATCCATATAGGATAGTTTCAATGACAAAGTAATTGGTGTTCATCTCATTATTCCACAAATAAGCATGGGTTCTCTAACCATACTTCTAGGATAACTCAATCCACAAAGCATCTTCCCGTGAGGGCTTTCACCATAACAGGACCACTTTTTTTTTTTTTAAGTAAAAAAGGGAGAATCCTTCTATTCAATCCATGAAAAAGTGCAAGTAGTACAATGATTTGCGGACCCCTCAGAAAGAGAGTAGGGGATCATTTGAAACTAGCCTATGCTAAAAGAGAGCTCCATAGA
>ML784285.1:56310-81839 GCA_009831015.1 Picea engelmannii | reverse complement strand
GGCTTCCTCAAGCTGCGACTCAAGCTCCGAGAGCTCCTCGGCCTCGTCGGTGTCTCCAAGGGTTTCCGGGAACAGATCCGCAAAGGACTCAGCATCCTCAAACGACTCGTAACTTTCCCGGAGCCAGTGGTCGCGGAACCACGACGAAGACTGGACAAGATTCCACCATTCTGGGGAAAAATCTTCGACCTGCTGGTAAGCCAAGGGGAAAAACAGCGGTGCGTTGGGATTCAGTGTAGAACGACCTCGGGAGGAAACCGCCATGGGAACAGCTCGGTTTTTTTCAAAGAAAGGAATAAATATTTAATGCACCGATGTATATAACAGGACCACTTTGGAGTTCATCCATTTATACTTTTTATCAACCATGACAAGAAAATAACAAGTCATATTTACATCAAACAATATTGGGTCCGTTACCCAACCCTTGTGCTATGGGGCTTTCTTCAAGGGTTGACATTAATGACAACCAACCTTAATCAACAAAAAATTATAATTATGGAAAGTGGTTAACCCTAAAAATGAGGAAAATAGGTAAAGTGACCTAGAAATGGGTTAAGTGACCTAGAAATAGGTTAAGTGACCTAGAAGTGAGTTAAGTGACCTAGAAATGGGTTAAGTGACCTAGAAATAGGTTAAGTGACCTAGAAGTGAGTTAAGTGACCTAGAATATGTTTCTAAGGAAGCTACTTGGAAAGTATAAATAAGAGGCAAAGGTGTCTTGTGTAAGTACATCCTTTTTGTATCTCTAAGGGATCTCTTGTGTATCTCTTGAGCATGTGTTGAAGATTTATTTTGAGAGAGAGGAGATCATGAAGACAAAATATATATCATGACAACAAAATTATCGGAAGTTCATAAACCCTAGTTTCTCAGGTATACGTAGGATGTAGTGAGCCAGGGCGCGTACATACACGAGTTGTATGAGGATAGGGCGTGTACAATGGATGAAGTCATGAAGACTTATGGTTTAGTTGATGACAGGGTCTTGAAGACTGAAGAAGGTTCCAGATATACATTCTATGGGCTCATATCTACCATAGAAACTTTGGTATGGTTACATTGTTGTATTGATGGATAATCTTGCTTGTTGTATAGTGAATTCTTAAGGCATTATTGGTATGGTTGTTGTGATGTGGTTCATGTTGGTTGATGGAGTGAGCGACACTCTTATGATTTAATGATGATATGATTGCTACAGTATGTTGATTTATTATACATGATTGACTAGAATTCATATTTTATTGTTGAGGAGAATGAGTAAGTTGTTGGCGATATTGGATGTGTTTTGACTGGTTATGGGTCAGATTGGACAGTGAGAGATAGAAGATAATGTGATTGAAGGTTGCATAGGATATGAGTGTGTGATGAAAAGAAAACCCTAATTTCTCAGAAGTGATACGCAGGTTGTAGTATAGATTGTTCGCGTACATACATGAGTTGTACTACTGGTAGGGTGCATACATACGCATGTTGCACTACCATCTGGTCGCGTACCTGTTCATAGATTAATATCTGTTGAGGATTGTTACCTCATGTCAGTTGGTGTTGAGGGTGTATGTTGAGTCTTGCATTATAGAGATGGTGCTCTTGTAGAGTTGTACTCTATTCAGTTGTTTTTGATAACCCAAGTATTGTAGTCCATAATAAAAATAAAATTGTACATACATCTTGTGTTCTTTGTGTTCCTTGTGGTGATGACTTATTGATGATATATGGTGTTGATATATGATGATGATATATGTTCACATTTAACTGGTTATAAATGACAACAATAAGTAATGAGTTTTGTGAAGGGGAAGTTTTGGGAAAAAGATCCCTACATTGTTCATTGCCCCCTCTCAGTGTAGTCGATGTGTCCAACAATTGGTATCAGAGAAGGCCTTCACTATAATCCTTAACAAGCTTGGAGGAGATCCATAGACACACAAATGGATGATGAAGTTCCAATCCTTGATGAGGAAAAATATTCTACTTGGAGAATAGAAATGAGAGTGCATTTGAAAGAGATGGGAGCAGGTATTTGGAAGGAATCCATTTGTGGATCCGTTTCCTTGAAGAACAAGTCAAAGTTTGCAGCTCAAAGGGAAGGAAATAAGAATGATGCATTAGATCTCAAGACCATTCTTAGTGGACTCTCAAGCCCTATCAAAGAGAGCATGGGACAATGCACTTCCGCCAAGGATCTATGGCTAATGATATAGGAGACACACCAAAGCAAGAAGAAATACATTGAAGACAACTCCATCAAGACACATGAAGGTAAAGAATCTAAAAAAACTCTTGGTTGAATTATTTCTAAAAGTGATGATGTTTGCAAAAAGGAAGATCTTGAAGACATTTCAAATGAAGGTAAAGAATCATGTGATGATGTTGACAAAAGGGAATATCTTGAAGACATTTCAAATGAAGGTAAAGAATCTACACAAACCCTTGATTGCAATAATTCAAAATGTGATGATGTTGAATTTTTCTCTACAAGTGAAGAAGAAAATCTAGTAGTTTGGATAAAATCAATTGATTGTTATCCCATGGAAGAAGTAGAAGAAAAACTATTGGAGATTAAAGACAAAGTTTAAAAAGGTATATATGAATATAACAATGACCACTATTATATAGACTATAGCTATCTTTCGGATAACACAAAAAAGTTTCTCAAGAAGAGTCAAAGGCACATCTTGAAGTTAAAATAAATGCTCAAAGAACTAAAAGAAAGTAGTAAGACTAAATTATAAGAAAAGGAAGAAGAGATCACAAGACTAAAGAATGAAAAAGAAGATAAGAAAGTAGATGATGAGATTAGAAAAAGTTTTGAAACTATTGTCCATCTCAAGACCCAAATTGAAGAAGCCAAAAGGGTGGAGGAACTATTGAGGAATCAAATGAATGAAAAGGAAGAGTCATGTCATGAGTTAGAAGCTAAAGTTGTTGATCTTAGAAAGAAACTAGAGAAGTCAAACAAATTCTTGAATAGCTCACAAATATTGAATGAGATCTTAGAAAGTCAAAGATCACCAAATGATAAATCAGGTCTTGGATACAAGGGAGAAACTACACATGTTGAAGAAAGCACCTCAAAGAAGCATGAGGTAATTCCCTTACTCTCAAAGGATGAAAACAATGTTGCAAGTCAACCATCTACACAAGGCAAGGAAAATTTCAAAAGAACAAATCAAGGAAGACATCAAGAATCCATATTTACTCCTCAAATAAGATGGACACCAAAGCAAATGTATGAAAGTGTTTTTCATGGTCAATGTTATTCATGTAATGAATATGGTCACAAAGCTTTGGAATGTAGATCTTATGCAAGGAGAAATAATGGAAGATTTCATAACACCATAAGGTGTTGGAGATGTGATCAAGTAGGACACATTGTTGTTCATTGTCACACCATGAGATGCGACATCTGTAGTGTATTTGGCCACAAATCCCAGGATTGCTGGAACACAAGAAGAAATTCCATGATGAGGACTTCATATAGCATGACTAGAAGAAGGAATGAAGTAAGGAAGGGAGACATCCTTGAAAAGATGGAAGCTCAGAGCTCAATTTTTGGGAAGTAGGGACACCTTCAGAAGTGGGGAAGAAGACTGGACAACCAAAGAAGAATGGAAGCCTTAAGGGAAGCTCAAGTGTGTCATCTACTGAATCATACGTGGGTGACAGTGGTAACATTCACGTACATACGTAGGCTTACCTTGAATAGGTAGAATACATACGTGAGTTGTCTGTGCAGCAGGCTGCGTATATGTGGTGAAGCCTAGGGAAAAGGGCTATGCACAGGACTTGCATCTTGATGTGATGATATAAATCTGTGATGCAGAGTATGACATAGTTTATTGAAGGTTCTGACATTGTTTGTTGTAGGTTTTCATGATTACATATTAGATTATGTAAAGTGATGATATAAAATGAAAGGATATCTTGGATGCATGGAACTAACGTATGAGCATGGATTGAGACATTTTATGTTGAAGAACAATGTCGGTTATGATAGTGAAGTCAATGGTACCTTGGTTATGTGATATATCTTGATGATGCTAGCTAGAGATGTCATTGATCTATTGAGGCACACTACTAGTACATGTATTGTTGGATGCTTAGTATTTGTTGTAGTGAATAGAGGATCGAGGCTGATCTATTGGAGTACATGGTTGGTACATATTTGAGTTTCATTGATATATCGTATGATGTATTATTGAAGCATGTTTTTTGGATATCTTGGTGCATGCATTTGGCATATGCTGGGACTACATATTAGGACATGTAGTTGATGAGTTGATGAGGTGATCATGTTGTACATCATTGATGAGTTTGATCTATAGTTGATGCATGATTGGTACAACTCTTGCACATTGGTAGAGGCACCACTAGAAGTTTGATTGACATGTGTTTTATGTATTTGGCATACATGCATTGGTGCATGATTGATGTACTTTCTTGGTACAAGTGGTAATGTGCATGTTTGGTACACTCATAGTTGGTATATGTTTGGATGATAGTACTTGGCTAAAAGTACGCCATTGGTATTACTTGATACTTTGGTACATGATGTATTGGATGATATAGTTGAGACACTTGATTGATTGAGATATATAATTTTGGCACTTGGTTCATGGTGGGGACATATCATGAGTGATATGACACTTGTTTGGCATGCACATGGTTAGAATATTGGTGGATGCACATGGTTGACATGTTGATAGAAGCATATGATTGATACACTCCATTGATGATATCTTATGGCACATTGTATGGTGTTGTTGTACATGGTTGATGTACATGGGTATTGTGCATGGTGGGCACACAATTTGGTAGATGATGTACTTGGTTGATGTTTTATTCATGATTCTCTATTTCATTGTTGACATATCTTTTTTTTCATGGTATGGGATGAGTTTTAATGCATGGATAGGTCCAAGGATTTCCATAGAAAGTGTGTTTGTTCTATGATCCATTTGAGTAGTAGGATTTACAACAAAAGAATATTCCAATCAATATAGGGGGAGACATACCCATAGGGGGAGTCATTCTTCTTCCCATGATTCTAGGAGGAAAGAACCCTATATTTGAAGAAAGAGAACAGAGGCATAATTACAAGGGGAGAAATGGTCACAGGTGGAGTATGAGCGATGTAGCTTTAGCATTACATTAGAGTGAGATCCCTAGTTCAAAAGGGGAGATATTATTCAGAGGAATATCAAAGGCATTCAGACAAAGGGAGAGATAGTCAAAGGGGGAGAAGCCCCAAAAGGAGAATGACCCTTTGCCATTGATATCAAAGGGGGAGAGATAGTCACATTGATGTGATTGATGATTATTGATGTGGATATATGGTCACATTGATATATGACTATTGATGTAAAGCATGCCTTGTCTACATGTTGACATCAATGATTGGTGTTGACATCAATGCTGGTATTGCAATCAATGCCAAAGGGGGATATTGTTGGATCATGTTATCATTGATGCCAAAGGTTTAATTAATTGATGTCAAGTGATTGATAAATTTCAATGGATGATTGATTGATTGATGTAAAGGAATTGATTGATGTCAAAGGTTTGATGTATGTCTTAGATCAATGAGTTTCCATTGATACATGATGATAGATGAAGTTGGATCGATGTGGTTTCATTGGTATATGATACATTGTTGGATAGATGTAAAGATGCATCATTATTGTCTTATCATGTTTGATAAGGTGTAAAAATGGGTGAACTCTAAAGTGGTCCCCTTATGGTGAAATCCCTCATGGAAAGACACTTTGTGATTGAGTTATCCTTGAAGTATGGTTATGCTTCTATGTGGAATAATGAGTTGAATATCAGTGAAATTTGTCAGTGAGAGTTATGGCCCTATGAAGATGAAGGACCCTCATATGTTGGCTTGAAGCCCTAAGAGGTCAAAGAAGTCAAAGTGATTGAAAAGAAGAAATTATTAATTAAATGGTAAAGAAAAGTGACAAAGTCAAGGAGGAATATTTAAATGATAAAGAAATGGAGAAATTTCTAATTATGGAAAGTGGTTATCCCTGAAAATGAGGAAAATAGGTCAAGTGACCAAGAAATGGGTTAAGTGACCTAGAAATAGGTTAAGTGATCTAGAAATGGGTTAAGTGACCTAGAAGTGGGTTAAGTGACCTAGAAGATGTTTCTAAGGAAGCTACTTAGAGAGTATAAATAAGAGGCAAGGGTCTCTTGTGTAAGTACATCCTTTTTGTATCTCTTAGGGATCTCTTGTGCATATCTTGAGCATGTGTTGAAGATCTATTCTAAGAGAGAGGAGATTTGGAGGATCTCATGGAAGCATCAAAGTTTCGACAAGTCTGAGATCAGGACGGAAAAAGTCTCAGAAGTTCAGAAACCCTAGTTTTTAAGGTATATGTTGGCTGTATGAAGATAGGGCATGTACAATGGATGAAGTCATGAAGAATTGTGGTTAATATGATGAAAGGCTCATGAATACTGAAGAAGGTTCCAGATGTGCATTCTATGGACCCAAATCTGCCATAGAAACTCTAGTATGGTTACATTGTTGTCTTGATGGATACTCTTTCTTGTTGTATAATGAATGCTTAAGGAATTCTTGGTATGGCTATTGTGATGTGGTTCATGTTGGTTGATGAAGTGAGCAACACTCTTATGATTCAGTGCTGATATGATTGTTACAGTATGTTGATTTCTTATACATGATTGAGTAGCATTCATATTGTATTTTTGAGGAGCATGAGTAAGTTGTTGGAGAGCTTGGATGTGTTGTGACTGGTTATGGGTCAGATTGGACAGTGAGAGACAGAAGAGAATTTGATTGAAGGTTGCAAAGGATCTGAGTGTGTGATGAAAATAAAACCCTAATTTCTCAGAAGTGATACATAGGATGTAGTACAGACTGCACGTCTACATACGTGAGATGTACTACTAGTAGGGTGCATACATACACGTGTTGCACTATCGACAGGTCACATACATGTTGAAAGATTGATATTTGTTGAGGATTGTTGCCTCATCTCAATTGGTGCTGAGGGTGTAGGATGAGTCTTGGATTATAGAGTTGGTGCTCTTGTAGAGTTGTACTCTATTCAGTTGTTGTTAATAACCCAAGGATTGTAGTTCGTAATAAAAAGAAAATTGTACATACATCTTGTTTTCTTTGTGTTCTTTGTGGTGATGAATTATTGATGATATATGTTGCTGATATATGTTCACATTTAACTGGTTATAAATGACATCAATAAGTAATGAGTAAATTGTGATTGCTAACTAATGAGTTTTGTGAAGGGGAAGTTTTGGGAAAAATATCCCTACACTGTTCACCCCTCCCTCTCAATGTAGTTGGTGTGTCCAAAAATAGTCACTTTCTCATTTGAACATGAGAACCCCAACATAGATGCAACACTTAAGCAAATAGGAGGGGTAATATTCATTAAAGAACCAAAGTTGAAGTCACAACAGAATAACAAAAATAGAACAAACATACAGTTAAAGAAGTGCTTTCATGCTACCATGTGCAGGAAGTACCAGATGAAGACGATCCGTGTGATATTCATATTGAGGAAGTTGAAGGCGAAAGAGAAGTGGAAGGTCCACCTCTAGAATCAAAAGTAATTGATGTGCCAATCAAGGTAAAGAAATTCAACATTGGGATAGTTGAGAATCCCAAGATGGCTAGCATTGGAGACTACTGGGATGGGCAAACAATGGACAGATAACAAAATTATTGTGCGAGTACAGTGACTTGTTCCCAACGACCTTTACAGAAATGAAGGGTATCGCAGGAGAACTTGGAGAGATGAATATTCCTCTCAAACCAGAGACAAGACCTATCAAAAAGATTCCTTACAGATTGAACCCCATCTACAAGTAGAAGGTAAGAGCAGCAATCGACAAAATGCAGGAAGCAGGAATCATAAAACTAGTAGAAGAATCATAATGGATAAGCCCCATGGTATTTCAAGAGAAAAATAAAGGAGGCATAAGAATCTATGTAGTTATGAGAAAGCTAATTCATGCTTGCCTACATTACCCCTTACCTACTTCTTTTATAGATGAAGTCCTAGAAAATGTGGGAGGCTAGAAAGCATACTCCATCACTGATGGATTCTTAGGTTACCACCAAATCAAGATAGCACTAGAATATTGACACAAGACTACCTTTGCAACATAATGGGGATCCTACTAGTACAAATTCATGCCTTTTGGACTGAAAAATGCACCAACAATTTTCTCCATAGTACTCATTGTGGCTTTCAAAGAATTCATCCATCAGTTTCTAGAAGTATATTTGGATGATTGGACAGTGTACATCCTACTAAAGGACCATGTAGAGGTGTTGAGGATGATGTTAGAAAGATGCAGGCAATGCCAAACATCCTAGAACATTAAGAAATGTATATTTGTAACACCCTTTGGAATTCTATTAGGTCACATAGTATGCAAACAAGGTTTTATCGTGGATCTTGCAAAGATTGTAGTAATTGTGAACTTACCACCACTGAAATCAGTGTTCTAGTTGAGGTCCACATTAGGACATATAGGATATTATAGAAAATTTATCAATGGGTATGTGCAAATCACTGCGCCGATGGAGAAACTACTTAAGAAGGATACTAAATTCTAGTGGAATGAGAGATTTCAGCAAGGATTGGAAACCCTGAAGGAGAAGATGGTCACATCACCCATCCTAGTCTTTCCAGATTGGGAGAAGTCATTCCATGTACATGTAGATGCATCGGCCATAGCGCTTGGAGCTATTCTGGTGCAACCAAGAGCAGGGGATTTGGACCACCCCATAGCATTTGCAAGTAAAAAACTGTCAGACTCTGAGCATAAATACAACACCATAGATAGAGAAGGCTTGGCAATGATGTATGCACTTCAAAATTTTAGGCATTACCTACTTGGAAAACATTTTAATATGTTCACAGATCATTCATCCATTAATTACCTAGTCAACAAGCCAGTGTTGGGGGGGAGAATTTGTCGATGGTTACTCATGTTTCAAGAATTCAACTTTGAAGTCATAGTGAAACCAAGGAAGCTAAACATGGGACCTGATCACTTATCAAGGGTCACCAATGGTGAGGATCCTACAAATTTAGAAGATACCTTCCCTGATGTACAATTATTTTTAGTTCAGATCGCAGATGGTTGTTTTTCTAACATTATTGAGTATTTAAGTATAGGGACTGCGCCACAAGAATTTAACACCACGCAGAGGAATAATCTAGTTGTCCGAGCAGTCGAATACCAGTTGATCATCAGGAACTTAATAAAATGGGGGCAGACAACATCTTGAGAAGATGTGTGCTAGAACATGAAAGGCCTAGGATACTGGCACGCAGGATTATGGTGGCCAATTGTCAAATCTATTGCCCATGAAGTAATAGCGGGAGGACACTATGCAGGAAAATCTATGGTGCACAAGGTACTTCACACAGGATTATGGTGGCCAACTATTCATCGAGATGCAAAGGAATACTGTCAAAAATGTGATTTTTGTCAGAGGGTTGGAAAACCAAACAAACGGGATGAGATTCCCTTATACCCACAAGTAACGCTACAAGTGTTTGAAAAATGAGCTATTGATTTTGTTGGGCCAATTCACCCACTGACAAGAAGATTAGGCATGCGATACATTATCACTGTGACATAATACCTCTCAATATGGGCAAAGGCAACACCATTTAAATATTGCAGCACATAGACAATATCACACTTCCTATTTGAACATGTGCTCACCAGATTTGGATGTCCAATGATCTTGATGAGTGACCAAGGCACTCACTTTATCAAAAACACTATCAAATCTCTAACTGAATAATTCAAGGTTTACCATTAGAAAATTATGCCATACCATCCTCAGGAAAATGGAACAGTGGAAGCCTTCAAAATGATTCTAGAGAATGCCCTAACCAAGATTTGCAATGTCAACATGGATGATTGGGATTCAAAGATACCAGCAATACTATGGGCATATAGAACTACTTGTAAGAAGATGACAGGGAAGACACCATTTATATTGGTGTATGGACAAGAAGCAGTGATGCCAATAGAATTCTTGGTACAAAGTCTTTGTGTCATAGAAATTACAAACATGATAGAATGAGGCGCAGTACAAGAAAGGATAAGTGAGCTAATGAACATGGAAGAAGATAGGATTCTAGTAGGATTTCACTAAGGAGTACAGAAAGCAAGGGAAAAAGTTTGGAATGATCGACATATCAAGAGAAAAAGTTTCAATGAAGGAGACCTAGTCCTAATGTATGACAACATGTTTTTTCAACATCCAGGAAAGTTCAAAATGCATTGGTTGGGACCATATGAGGTCAAGAAAGTCACAGATAGAGGACTTGTACAAATGAAGGATTTGGAAGGGATGGAATTGAAAGGCATGATCAATGGGATTCAACTGAAGTTTTACAAGTACATTCGACCACTAGAAACTTGACAGTTACCGCGAAGTAAAAAAAAAAAAAACCGCAGAAATTCACGCACGTATGAGAGAAAATTAGTGCGACAAAAATAAAATGCACACACAAATCATTGAGTTAGTGCAGAGAAATATGTATATTGCGCTAGATTCAAAGGGTATAGAAGCCAAGGAATCTGCGGACCCAAAACTCCCAGTGCTTCGCAAAAAGGACCGATGGTTGTACAACACGACAATTCCAAAAATGACGGTTGTGGGCGTCAGGCACCAACTGGAAGTGAAGGTTGGAATTGTGCCATCCCATACATAGAATTAATGATCGTATCATGACAGAAAGAGAGAAATTTATGAAACAAGATGCAAAGTAAAACAGTTAACACATACAATAGTTAACACGTACAACCGTACTACCCACAGGACACACCGCCAAAAGTGAAAAAAGGAAAACTACCAGTGCATAACATTTGTCACCCCATCGTCCTACTATAAAGTCAAAAAAAGGGGGAAAAAGACAGTCACTGTGTCAATTTATAAGGAGAGAATGTAGGGCCAAGTGGAGGATAAATAGAGCGAGAATTCAACCAAGCATTTTTCGAGTTCACATATTTCAAGCCACGACCCCGTCGAAATGTCATCGCCACAATTTGGAGAGCCAGGCACCGCCAAAAGAAACATAGGCAGTACTTCTCATGCGATAGACACAAGGGCGCAAGAGGCACCGATAGTGGTATATCTGGATGAAATCCACACACCAGAGTATGAAATAAACCCGATGGCAATAGAAGAGGAGAAAAATCCAACACAAGAGACCGGGTAGATGGAGGATGACCCCGAAATAATGGAGTCTGATACTTCACGGGGGAAAGGGAAATGACAGAATAAACATGCCACAAGTTCAGTGCTACAGATCCATGAACTTGAAGAAACCACGCAGAATAAACTGGGAGCATGGACTAGACCACCAAGGGGGTCCACACAGGCTCCACCACGCACAGAACAAACACTGATACACTTAATGGGAGAAGTACGCATGGAAGAGGTAGATGCAGGGACACATGAAATCCCCGAGGCAGAAGAGGTAGATGCAGGGATACATGAAATCCCTGAGAAGGGGGAACAAGGGACATGAACCCAGGATATTCTTGAGTTTGGAGAAACAAGAACAACCACTACAGGGGATATCCAGAGGCCCACTAGTACCAAGCCATCAACTACCTAGGAGAAGCGGTCAGGGGAGCACACAAGTGCTGGACGAAAGAAGGAAAAGGTACACAAGCCACATAGCCATATCTCACTAACTCTGGACAATGTGGATTTAGTGGTGACAACACTCAAGGAGAGACTGACTAAAGTATGGGAGAATGCAAAGAAGCACAGGGATTCAATTGTCAATCAAGTGCAAGAGGTGAAAACTACACTGGGGCAGTTAAGGATTGGGGCATCACAGGCACCAAAAGAAACACCTACACGGGCTAAGGACGTAGTGCCAATGCCTGAGACAATATAGTTTGCAGCACATGCCAGCACCAATGTAAGACCTTTACTAAGGCTTCAAATTTAAATAGTAAATTTTAATCTAAATTACTTTTCTTTTCTTGAACATGACATCTAATTTCTATTTATGTTTGCATTATAACAAATCTATCAAATTTATGTTGAAGTACTGGCAAATTTAATCAGTTTAGATATCAAATTTGCAAATTATACAGTCCAAAATAGTCACAAATAGATTACACAACATAACTTTCATTCTTAACAAAATTAATACTGGTAAAATACCTCTTGAAGAATAAGTTTGTCCCTTTCTTTCATGTTGTTATAGACTGCTTGAAACTACCTGAAAACTGAATCTTTTCCTCCCAGCTAGCTAGGGATAGAGCCTCTCTAGCTCCCTAACTATAGGAACCCTTGCGGTTTCTTGGCCCTACGAGCCCAAAATCCCCAGCAACCCCGGTACCCCCTGTGACAGACCTCCAACAAGATCCTCAAGCAAAACCACAACAATCTCCTCATCCAAACCACCACAAGATCCTCCCCCAAAAAAACAAAGCCAGTAATGCAATCCCCCTCCAAAATAATGCTCCCCCCTTTCCTTCTCCTCCCTTCCCTCATTCATCGCCGTCTTCCTTCATTTAATTCTCAACTACCCCCCCTCAATTATGTGTCAACCACCTTATCCCCTTTTCATTAATGGGTTGATCTTCTGATACAAAATAATAATTAATAATTTATTAAATTGGATTTTATTAAACAGAGATTTAATCATGAAATTAATTAATTAATTAATTAAACCAATATACATTCAACAAATATTTAACCAGGACAATTAATTAATTAATTAATTAAACTAATATACATTAGACAATTATTTAAATCATGCCAATTGATTAATTACTTAGAGTTGTTACAACCAATTTCATCATCACGCCGGAGATGATGTTCATTGACGAAGCAATTGCGTAGAAACCCCTTAAATACATCAAGACATTGTATGTGGCATTGGCTAAGATTCCAAAAAAAGTGTTGTACAAACTTCAGGTGAGCATCATGCAGGAGATTCAATCCAGAGCAAGAGTGGATGCCACAAACTTGCATATAGCCCAGAAAAATATTGTCTCTCTAAAGGAAGCCTTCAACCTTGAGGTGGAGCAGAAAGAGCAAGTGAAGAAGAAAGTTAAGGAGATGGAGAAACAATCCACATGTTGTTTCAAACAATTCCTGAAAGCACAAGAGAGGAGGTAGGGTCATCAGGAGAGAAGCTATGCATGATAGAGAATACTATCCAATAATACAAGGAGAATATCAAAGAGTTGGAGGATCATGTCACACCCACTAATCCTCCAGAAGTCATAGCATAGAGAGAATAGGAGGCAACAATAGGTGCGAAGGGAATCAACCAAAGCATACGGGTAGTCACAGAGCTACTAGAGAAGAGCATGCAAATCTGGACTCACCTCCCAGAGGATGGGAGCCTCCAAGAACTACAAGAGAAGGAAACCAACATCCACGCAACAATGGCGGAGGTGAAGCAATGACAGAAAATAGTGTCACTTCTAGAAAAGATCAAAATGGCCACCGAGTTGAAGGCCCTGCAGTTGGAAGAGAAAGCGTTGCAAGAATAGAAGACAACAAGACAAGTGTTTTTGGATCCTCTGTAAGAAAAGGCGGAGCAGTTGGTCATGGAGAGTGATGCAGCTAAGAGTAACATCGAGTAGATTAGAGTCGAAGGCGAAGAGATACTACAATCTCATATCTCAGAGCAAGTGGTCACCACTATGGCAAACAAGAGAATTTAGGCTCAACAGTAGTGCCAATAGATAGCGAAGATGTATGATGCACTGCAACAGGTAGTATCCAGAGCAGGAGGTAAGTCATGACAGTGGAACAACTCAAGCAGTGAATTGGGGAGAGTCTAGATGTCAGTGTTGGGGGCATGTTGGGAACAATCCCATTTTGGGGAAAAGGAACGATGTGGAGGAGATACAATTGGCAGAAAAGCATGCAAGGCATGCATTCAAGAAGAAGGGAAAGAAAGACAACTAGCAGAAAAGTAGCAGAACAAAGTGTGCATGTAGACGAGAAAAGTGTGCAAGGCCAGCATGCAAGAAGACCTAATTAGGTTAGGGTTTTGGTAAGAGAATGTAATGACTGATGAGCCGAGAATATATATAAATAGATACATAGGAGGCCTATGGGGGGTTCAATGTATTTGATGGTTGTTATGAGTTACTTGCATGAGATAGAGTAACAAGTTTGTAACACAATTATGATCAAATACCTTTTTGTAAGTTGTTGAGCTATGGGAAGGAAATGTGACTGGACCTTGCGGGTTAGGTCATAGGTTAAGGATCCTGGTGAAATCTACTCAGCCTCGTAAAGGTCGTAGATTCTAGTTTGTGAATATATGAATGGATTTATAGTGCACGTGGCCCCATGCATGACAAAACCATAATAAAAGAGCCTTATATCCAAATCTTTGTGGACATAGCCCATAAGGGAGTGAACCACGGTAAATTATGTGTTGTGTGGAATGACTATTGTCTATATCTTGTTGTTAATGGTTAAATATTAGATTAATGATTTGATGAAGTAGTTACATCTCTTGATTTACATGCATGCATAAGGAACAACAAAATAATTAAGATCGATGAATGAATTAATATTGCTTTAATAACTAGTTAGAACTCTCAACACGCAACTAACAGATCCCCACTTGATCCTGGACTGCGAGCACTTGGGAATTGCATTCATCCATTAAGACTATCTCGAGTGAGACTGCATAGTGCACTCTGTGTATTGCATTTCCTTCTAGTTTACTAGGAGGGCCGATAGTTTTAGAGGCTTTGTTGGATCCCAAGGAGACCTGAACCTGGGTCGATTATGTTAAAGGTATAGCTCATATAAAAAAACCAACAACACCTTTATTGTAAGGCTCAATGAATCCTTTATAATCATTCTTGTGCAATAAATCCTTGGCAAGGAAAGATGGATCACCCGAAGAACTGTGTAGCAGAGAAGGGGATGCATGAGCCTGGGCCTAGAGGGTGAGTGACCGCAAGGGAGAGGAGACTTTGATCATCCTTGTAAACTATTGATTGGGATCATGCACACAAGGGGTATCTCCAAGAAAAATAGTAAACCAAGGGAACAATACAACCATGTGGATACAATTCCGCGAACTGCACAAGATGAGTATTGTGTTAAATTATGAAATTTTCGTCCTCTTAAATCTTATGCAACAATAAGATGTTTTTCGCATAAAAATGTGATTAATATGCTTTTTGTCCATGATTATTGAAGGTAGGTGACAAAGAACAAGGGATTGGAAAGGGACTAATCAAGAAATAGAATCGGGATTTTGAAAGAGATGAATGACAAAGACATGACATGTGTTACTGAGAAATAACATCGAGGACGGTGTTCCCTTTTTAGGGGGAGGGGATTGTAATAACCCTATTTTCCCTAGCTTGTAATTAATCCTTAATTATGATTACCATGATAAGGTGTGTGAACAACGTAAATGTATTATTGTTTAAATTTCCAATAATTGACTGTGGGGGTGAATCCTTGAAGCACTGTCCATGATATCACTAGAGGAAAGAAATGGAAAAACTATGGAGATGGTCATTATGTCAAATGAACCCAAATTTCCCTTTGATGACGATAAAAAACTCCTTTGATTCCCAAGGATAGGAATCAGTTAATGAGGAAATGACTGGTGGTTGAACTATCAACCAATCCCCATGAATGGAATCATGGTATGACTGAAGAATTTCATCCCGAAGTACCACAGGGTTTGGCAGACCAGGCTGACCCGAGTTTCCTTTTACCAGAAGGAGCAGGGAAGGAAGGAAAAAATTCCCAAGGAGAGGTGTGCATGCAAGGCATGTGGGGAAATATAGAGAAGAGAACGCGTGCGAAGGGAGAGAAAAGAAGAGGAACTGAAAATGGTTAAGTTGTTATGATTATTGGAGAATTTAAAGGAGAATGCAACCTGAACAGGAGACTATGAGATTGATGTTGAGGAAGCATATAATAAACCTCACAGAGTTGGTAACAGAGAGAGGGAGAACCTCTAAGAGAGATTCCATACATTCCCTAGTGATGTCATGGCTTGGCACAAGGGTGGCCAAAGCACTAAGAATGAATGCCTATGAGACTATGGTTGGTGGAAAGGCGAATATTTAGACTTCCAGTCATTTGGGTCTCCTGAGAAAGGGGTATGTTAAGCTCAGGATAGGTAGTGCAAAGATGCATAGAACCTTGGAAAGATGTGCAAGAATGAGAACTTTTAAGTTCTAAATCCCTAGGAGAAGCACAAGGAGTATTCCCATACCTCATTTGAAGTGTTTGTAAGCCCATGAGGTATAACACTTGTAGAATGAAACCAAGGTTCATACCCTTTAGATGTTTTACCTGTGTGACCAAGGGCTCATGCCCACGGCCTTAACCAAATATTGGCTTAGAGTTGAACCTACAACTCAAGAATTCAGTAGAGGTCCCATATGATCGAGGTCTTGGAACCCTACACTAGCTAAGAGGAGCAAGCCTTTCTGGCTTCGGAACTCCGAGAGTTCAAAGCTCCTAGGAGTTGCGACCTTAACCAAATCTTGGCCAAGAGATATGATTGTAGCCTTGGGGCTTGAAAAAATTCCATACAGCTCAGTCCTAGGAACCCTAGGTTAATTTCGAAGGGAATGCTAGGCACTTTGGTGAAATTCTACTTTGGGAGATGAGTATGGAGGAGGTCCATGGACTTCGAATCTCCGAAGTAATGGGAACCATGGATCTATGGATCAACATGGATCAATATCAACTGTGATATTTGAAAGAAGTGAGAAGATTGTACGTCGGGGGCTGATGTGGCTCACTGATGTCATCCCGAGTGATGTGGACCCACAACTAAGGTTCCACGTGTCACCCAAATATGTCATATTTACAGATCCCTTATGCCTATTAGAGAATGACACATGTCACCCCTAGCCCTCACTGTGTGTTAGCTTCTAGTTTGTGCCACCTAGCCAACGTGGATGGTGACATATCCGAGATTCTTAGAGAATAGATAACTTCGGGAGTTTAGAAGATTTTGGCATAGTATGGTAAAGGGATGTTCAAAAGAAATCACTGATCGTCGAATGTTGAACATTCAACGATGATATTCGATTTATGAAACGTTAAAAACATTGGACGTTGATCGTCGATAACCGAATGTCGTACATTCAGTGATGATCGTCGATTGCTAAAACGTCGAAAACGTGAAGTTACGAAGAAATAGGAGCCGTAGATACAAGGACCCTTCGGTCTCTCCTTTGATCGTTGGATCTAGAATTTAATCAACACTTGGATGAAGTCCCACTACGAGAGATAAGGAGTGTGGAGTAGGTAAACTCGTCGAACACCGAATATCCAAATTAACGAGAGTCATATATCAAGGGGTGTACATGGACAAATCTTGACTGTGAGATCCAAAGAACATATAAGGATGTGATAGGGATTGACGTGGCTCATTGACGTCACCTAGGGTCATGTGGAACCACAATTAAGGTGCCACATATCATTGGAATACAGATGTTCTACAGACCCTTGGGCCCCCTTAGAATGTGACATGTGTCACAACTTGATGAGGGCATGTGTCACCCCTGACCCTCATTGCATGTCATTCCCTGGTACATTTCTACATAGCCACATAAATGGTGAAGTCCTGGACTTCTAGACTCTAGAAAACCTGGGGTGTAGTGTCATAGAAAGGCCCGAAGGCCGGAGCCACGTAGAGAGATTCTGGAACTTCAGAAGTCCAGGACTCCGTGACTCCAGAGGAGTTGGGGTATAGTATTGTAGAGAGACTGAAAGGATTGTAGGCCATATGCACATTGCAATTTTATGAGACTTCAAGAGTTCGAGACTCCAGGAGGTCTCATGAGTAGACAGGAAAGGGGTGCTCCAAACTTCGAATATTCCTTAGGCGTATGCATTAACATGAAGGGAGATCAGTCATCGGATCATGGGTGGTTGGGTTTTCTCCATAGATTTAGGATTTTTGGAAGTTTCAGGATCTCATAGAACTCGGGATGATATGTATAATATGGAACCACGTGGAAGCCACATGTACCTTGACCAATAAATGTCTGAAGAACTTGGGAAGGACATATCCTCCAGTCTAGAGCTCAGTTTTGAGTGTGGAGATAGTGGTTGGAAAGATATGGATGAGAAAAATGTGATAGGGACCCTGGAAGGAAGGTTTGATTAAATTAAGGAAAAATATGATTCGAGTGTGTTACAGTATCCATGTGAGTGGATTTGGTTATATATGGTTGTTTATGGTATATCAGTGACAAAGAAAATGATAGAGACAATGATGATGATAGTGACGTTGACAAGGATAGTGACAGTTTTTATGATTGTTTGATTATCAGGCATAGGTTGGTGTGATAGAGTGACGATGATTGGTTGATGTGACAAAGTGATAGTGATTGGTTGATGTGACAAAGTGATAGTTATTGGTTGATGTGATAGTGGTAGTCACAGGTTGATGTGACAGTGACAGTGACAGGTTGGTTGATGACAATGGCATTTATAGGTTGATCAGTGGTAGTCATAGGTTGAGTCTACACTTATATTTTAGGGAGGCAGGACATGGCAAGGAAAGGGGGTTGTAGCCTCCTTCCGATTGGTGTTGGATAATTCATAGAGTTGTAGTTTCGTTTAGGTTTGTGCCTATAAATTGGGGGGTTGTAGCCTCCTTCTCGTTGGTTCCGAAGAATCCCTGGAGTTTTATATTCATTTAGGTTGGTGCCTATAAATCATGGGGTCATAGCCTCCTTCTGGTTGGTTTTGGATAACATATGGAATTGTAGCTTCCTTCAAGTTGGTGCCTGTAAATCAGGGGGTTGGTGCCTCCTTATAGTTGGTAATGGATAATTTGGAAGTTGGTGCTTCCTATGAATGTATTCTTGATATATATATATAAGAAATAATTATGTGTTTTTCTCCTGTTTGGGTTTCCACATAAATTTAGGTGTATTGTGTATCTGATGTGATATTGTTGAATGGTACTAATTATTGTTATATTCTCATGATATATTTAATGAAATCATAAATGATATACTATTGATAAAGTTGAATATTATATATTGTGATTGAAAGTGGTAAAAATTGTTCATTTTGATTCACCCCCCCTCTCAGTATTCCAACATATACCTCCAATGAATTCAATGATTTATGTGCAAAACAAGCCATTAAAAGAGAGTTGAAAGTTTCGTACAAACTGAATTAGAATGGGGTTGCAAAAATGAATAACATGGCCATATTTGGGGTTGTGAGATCCATGCTACATGATCATGGGATACCATTCTTTCATTGAGCTGAGGCATGCAAAATTGTAGTTTATATGCATAACAGTAGTCCACACAGAGAATTGGGAAACAAGACTCCTGAGGAGACTTTCTATGAGAAAACGATTGAGGTTGGAAACCTTAGGATATTTGGGTGTCAGAATTATTCACATGTCCCTTCAAAGAAGAGGAAAAATATAGAACATGCAGTATAAAAGGTTATTTTTGTTGGGTATAGCGAGACCTCAAAGGATTTTCGCATATTGATTCCCTCGAGGAATATTTGTGAGGAAATATGTGATATTTGAGGAGGGCAGAGCCTTTAGGAGGTCATGATATTTTGAGAATGGGGGAGAAACATGCTCCTCATCTTCAGGTGATTTCATCACAGGGTGCAGGATCACAAAGTTTAGGATCACCAATTTCAGGAGTGACATATTCACAAGTGATAGGGTCATGGGTTATAGCTCACTAGGGTACAGGTCCACAAGTTACTGGTTCATAGGTGACCAAACATACATCTTCTTCAGGTACACATTATACAAGTGATAAGGATGAGGAGGAGGATTCCCCTCCATGAGAGATGATTTTGGGGAAGAGGAAGCCAAAATGGATTCAAGAGACCTTGAAGGAAGCTCAAGAATATGTGGGGAATCTCAAGAGGGATATTAGGGAGAGAAAGGTTCCTAAGAGGTTTTGTAGTTATTTAGCTATGGTGAGAAACATTAGTGAGTCCGAGCCTTCCACTTTTGAGGAGGTAGCAGAACAACAGGTCTTGAAGGATGCCATGGTGGAAGATTATAACTCCATCACGAAGAATGATGTGTGGGAGGTTGTTTTGGGACCTAAGGTGAAGTCAGTGGTGACTTCCAGGTGGCTCTATAAGATTAAGCATGATGCAGATGGAAGAATTGAGAAGTAAAAGGTTTAGTTTGTGGCTAGAGGGTTCTCATATGTAGAGGGAGTTCATTATGATTAGACCTTTGCACCAGTTGCTAGATATTTTGGAATACTGAGAGGGGGTGTGAATCCGTATTACCCTTTTTCAAGAATTAGTAGTTACTTTTTATATTTTGTTAATTACCACAATAGATAAACTATAGACTTGTTTGTAAAATAAATTATATAAATATAATTAATATAAATTAAAAGGATTTTATGAAGAATAGTGTAGGGAACCAATCCTTTTTAGAGCACCAACTCTAGGAGACAAATCCCCTTCTTCAGGTCACCAACCCTAGGAAGCACCAACTCCCTTGTTTCTTTAGGGAACCAACCCTAGGAAGCACCAACTCCCTTGTATTTAGGGCACCAACCCTAGGAGGAACCAACCCTAGGAAGCACCAACTCCCTTGTACTTAGGGCACGAACACTAGGAAGCACCAACTCCCTTAACTTACACTTAAAGGATATGAATACTTTCATGCTCCTCCCTTCCACCCTCACTTCACAAGAATCATTAGTTCTTCTTCTTGGAATCTGTTGTTGTTTTGATATTCTAATCTGGACTACAGAGACACTTTCTTCTCACCATTGTTTCTCATTTATATACTCTTCCAACTAGTGTGAGCTACGAAGCATTTTGTCCCTTTGTTTAGACCATTGAACCTCTTCATTTTATAATAAAAATAATCTTTATTATTATTCAAACACCATTGCGAAGGATATTAATTCAATGAGAGTGATTTTCATTAATCGATCATAGGTATGGATCGATTTATTTTAATTCAGTTCCATGTCTCTATAAATGTTTGCAGAAATTGAATCCTGCAGAGGTCTTCCTTCAAACCATTTACACATGACCAATAGCACAATAACATGGGCCTATTAATTAAGTGATGTACCCAAAACCTCATGGATTATGTTTTCGTAACCCATGATCAGGGGTTTGAACCTATTCCTCCGGTACTATGGCCTTCGGGTGATTTCCAATATTCCAGAGTTTCAACTCTCTGAAGTGGTTACCTCTCACAAGGATTGATCCGATGGTTTGCATGATTCCTAGAACCGAATCAATGGTATAACTTTGATCCTTACTTATCCTTCCACCACTTAATCCAACGGCTGTGAATTAATCAAATATTGATATGGACGACCATTATTTACTTCGGGACTTCCAACCTATGAAATATTTCAACCCTCCAGAGTACATTTATCTGAAGTATATCGGATGGTCGATATATGTTCTTCTATAGATAGACAATCCTAGCTTGTCCAAAGGTTTCTAAAATATCAATGACGATGACTTGATCTACAATTGAGTGGAAAATTCTCATTCACTTCTCACAAGGATTGATCTCCCGAAACTAAATGAACGGTCTAGCTTCAATCCTTACTTATCCTTCCACTATTTAAGCTGACGGCTATGAATTAATCAAAGGCACTAGTTGGGTGGCTACCAAATGTCACTTAGATGTGTGACTTACGCAATCTTAAAGTGCCAACTAGACATCTTATGCACAATTTGTACTTGTTCTAAAGGAAAAGGTTAATGAAAAGAAAATTGGTGTAACAGAAGGTTATCCTATCACTGTCACCTCAACGAGATACCTATTTCTATTTAGGGTTGATGGCCTAGGGGAGATGTCCCTGCTAACCTGGGGTTTTGAGAAGGAAAAGTTTAAATTTTCTATGAAAATATCCCCTCTCACAAGTCACACTGATCAAAAAGTCCCATGGTTTTAACCAATGAAGTAGTGAAGTATTTAAGTTTTACCTGCCCAGAACAAAGAAACAAGAAAATATATCTTTCACAAGTACAACTTGTTGTTAGTACTTCATAAAACCATGGACTTTATCAATAAAATCAATAGTTGATATATGGTGAAGAAAAACTAAATTTATAGAAGCAATGTTTATAAGACAATAGATTCACAATAAATGCCTTAAAATAGCTTCAAAATGATCAAGAATAATTACTAATCAATACCAAAGTAATAACATTTGTCAGAAGCAAATAAGGCAGTGTATTTATCAACTTTTCAATTGATTTTAGGTTCTTTTAGTGCTGCAATAGATGGTTGTAGCTTACATTTGTAACAACAACAAATAGGTTAGTAGATTAGACTATTCTAAGGTTAGGAGTAGTTAGTAAAGAGCTTAAGGTAAAGGTTTTGATAGTAATTTTTGCCAATCACTCAATTGTAAGGATTAGATCAGTTCTTTTTAGAGTAAATGGAATCCTTTTATGTAGTGGAAAATATTGAAGGAACAAATGATAATAAGAGAACTAGAGACAAGAGGGGTAAATAATTGAAGTGTTGGTAACCCAAGGCTTCAATTACCAAACCCGAGGGGAAAAGTGGCTACTAGGAAGTAGGTAACCTTATGCCCTAGTAGTTTTTCTCCTTCTTTAGCTCAAAGATAAAAACAATGAAGGATTAAATGAAGAAAAAGGTGCTAGGGTGTTGCAATGACAAGGCCCTTAGAAAAAAGCTTCAAGAAAATCCTTTTTCTAACATAATCTAGTAGGTGGAAGTTATTAAGGCAAGGACAATAACATGTTCTTTAGCCTCCTAGGGTTTTAAGCTAGAAATTTCATAATATTAGTATAAATGCAAGATAAATAAAACCATAACCATTCAATGATGAAGAATTTTAGAAAATTTACTTATATTCACCAAGAATCATCTAGCAGATAGCCTAGTTGAACACTTCCACCAAGAAAAATGACAAAATACTCCAACATAAGCCTCCTTCAACAAGTGCTCACTAAATTTCAGCCAAGTAACCCTAATTAGGGTGCAAATTTTATACCTCACTAAGTGTGAGCGAAAGATGATGAAATAATTGAAGGAAAAATCCCATATTTATACAGTGACAATGACCAGAATTAGGTCAAAAAGGATGACATGGCAAGTCTACATGTAATATCCAATTTTTACATTAAATGAAAAATTAAAACCCTAAATCAAGGATAAAATGTGATATCATTCCATTTTAGGGTGACGTTAGGCCTTTCTAGTGCAATGTTGGCCTCCAAGAGAAAAATGTTAGGCCTCCCAAGGCCTCTGGATCAAGCCACATGTGCCACTTGGCACACAACTGCCTCCAAAGTGTCCATCAAATGTTGGGTGACGTCAAGGGTCACAGAGGTGACGTCATGGGCCTTTCAAGTACTACATCATAGTGGGATGGCAAGACCCCCCTGGGTCCAGGCCTGCCAAGCTATCTCTAGTGTTATCACATAAAATTGTCAAGACCCTGAGGGTTTGTAGTTTATACCTAAGTCTATGATTTTTCTTGTATTTTCCCCTTTTTTTCAAACCCGATCATAGTTTCTTGTCCCTCCCGGTGTGTATATTTCTTTTATTGCATTCATCCTTTTCAATCGACCAATTTTCCCTATCAATATTGCCTAAAAAATATTGGCCTTGAGTTTCTCTATCTCTTCCAATGGGTGATCACTTCTCCCTTTACCTCCATCACTGAGCCTTTGTTTCCCCAAACCTAAGTCATCTTATCCAAGTCTTCATTGTCATTGTCTACAACACTGAGAGTAGTCTAGTAGATACACAAATCAAGCGAGCGGGCAAAGACCAGTTTCCAACGGAAAGGATCCATTGAGGAGACAGGTGGTGGTCATCCGTGGTTTTGTAGAAATGACTTTTGGGGGTTTTGTAATGAGCTACACACAAATTTCATGAAATGATAAATTGTGAAATATATCTGAGCCATCCATTCCAGTAGGACATGTGGTGCAGGATCAATGTTTCGTTGACGCACTACTGAAGAAAGTCAATAGAGGGAGTGGTGAGAACTCACAATATGCGAAGTTCCGACGCGCTTGGAATTTATAGCCCTAGGACATAGCCAGAGGCCATGTGGTGGAACTGAAGGGAGGAGATAACTCGAGTTAATCCCCATTGCGTTTTCAGTAACCAGGAATTTGAAGGACAAGGATTTTACTCCTTCCCATCGTCGATACGCAAAATGCGACGAGCACCTTTTGGGCCCAATCGGTGGTCATGGAATAGGGTCGCATGGGCAGAATCCAAGGGAGGAGATAAGGACCATTAAGCCCTATTTAAAGTTTTAGAACTTGAAGGAGTCTAGAGACTCAACAGCAGGATTCACAAAGTCATGAAGTCTGAAATTCCTTTTGTGTTTAGGCTTATGGTCAGAGAGTTTAGCGCTCATTGTGTAGTTTTATCAGGAAAAGGAATGGTGCCAAAGGGAAAAGGCCACGCCAAAGAGTCGAGAGCGCTCATGTTTAAAAACATAAGGAAAGAAACGAGGACCAAGGTTCTGAAGCCATCTTGAGTAAGTCATGGGCACCATCTATGACATTGATGTGTTTCAGCTTCATCCTGATCCCGAGGTAGTTATTTAATGGAAGCAGGGGGAGGTAGTTGAACCTCGTTTCACCCTGTAAATGGAAGTCATGGAACCACCGATCGTAGAGGCAGGTTGTCAGCCCAAGGTCACTCTGTTAATGAATTTTTCTCCATAGCCATGCAGATCTAATCCAATGTCTGAAAAAAACTGAGTGCACAGTTTGCAAAATATCACGCACACACCAAGCATTAAATGTAATGTTCAGAGCATGTTTCATAAGGGAGCAGTTGATCTAAGTATAGATAAAGATGTTTTCATATGTTGTAAGGGTCAATGGTTGAGCAGAGCTCCTGATTGTAAATCTTTAGTAAAGCCTCTGGTTCTATGGTTATGTTATGTATTTGAGACTTCTTGTCTAATGAAAGTCAGTTTCCTTTTCATCTCTTTGTAATGACTATATTAGGATGCTCGAGCATGGAGGATCTAGTCAAGGATAGTTGTGTTTGTGTGATGTATGTTTGATCATAGTGACACCATTGTCGGTTTTAATTAATTCCCTGTGTTGTTTTCCTTCCAACACTGAAAATCTCGATCATGGATGATCTAGTCGGGTTGATGTGACTCTATTGTAATGTATGTTTGATTGCAGTACTATTGTTATCACTGAAATTTCGTCCGCACAGGGCGACAAGAACTCAACATCATCAACACAGAAAAACAATCATCCATGGCACAAGGATTAACTCCACAGCACATCAAAAGGGCCAAAACTATACAAAGTTGGCTAAAAAGATTAAAAAGCGCACCGCGCCCATGGTAAACTAGCGCATGCGCGCATTATATTCGTACATAGGGCACATATGCGCGGCTGTGGGGTGCAAAACCCGCGCGCCTGCCAAACGGCGCATTTATGAAGCTGGTCGGCCTCCCAACCACTAATGGATCGGCTCCCAAGTCGATTTGACATCAAATCCGAGCTCAATCTGCGT
>ML784285.1:26219-56210 GCA_009831015.1 Picea engelmannii | reverse complement strand
ATTTCTTGTTTAATTCTTGTTCATACCTTTACTATTTTCTTTCTAACCTTTTGCATTGCAGCTGTCATGACTAGAAGAGCCCAACTAGGCATGTAAGTGCTCGCTTTTTGCTCACTCATTGACGAAAAGAGCACGAACAACTATCATAGCAGTTTCAGTTTCTTGAAGCTCTGAATTCAAGAGGATATTGTATTTGAAGCTTTTCCTCCTTAGGCTACTAGAAGACCAGATGTTCATAGCAGACCATTTCATTCTCCTCAAATTCTTCTTCCTACTCACCACCATACTGTAATTTACTTATTGAAGTTAGATCAAGACCTCACTTGCCTATGCATGCCAACCAAGTTTTCTGAGTTAGAACGATATAATCTTTAGGCTGTGTCCATTAGACCACCCTTAAATTTATTCATTGTGACATACAAACTGATGGGTACTGGGCTTACCTCTGTCGCAATCCAGAGGTGACTTCTAGTGCTAAAATTTTTAGCACCGTTGTCGAGGACAAAGTTGAATATTTTCCCTAGGATTGAACAACAAAGCTGACTAGTTTTGAAGGTACATCAGAACTCAGTACATCAAAGATTGTAGTTGTGCACCTGGTGACTCCATTGAGGCAAATTTATTGGTGACTCCACTGTTCCAGCTGTGGTTTCTAGAGGTAGACACATGATATCTACCCCACAACTTCCTTTAGAAGAACCTGACTCTGACCCAGAGAATATTATCAGAAAAGGAAAGGCCCTTTGTGGAGGTACATCTTCTACTAAACTAGGTATTTCTGACGATTTTCATTATCCTTTAGGAACTCCAATCTCTGCATCACATTCTACCATTACACCTTCCACTGGGGTTTCCATAAATTCTAATTTTGGGAGTGTTCCTGTTGATTTTCCCCTCCTAGTATGGGATTGGAGGGAGAAATCCTTGTCACTCCTCTCTCCCCTGAGGTTGTATCGTGGTTCAGACCCAAAATATTGGAAGATTTTTCTACCTCGGGCTTTACCACTCCTTCTATTACTATTACCTCTACCACAACAATGGAAAATTTTGTTCCCCCAAGCCTGGTATCCTTTCCTCCAAATCCTTTGCAGTTCGCGTTTCTTCCCAGAAGCTCATTTCCAGTCTCCCATGTTCGAACCCTTTATCCTCCTACTTCCCCTCCACCTCATATCCCGATGGTGGGTGTTAATCCTCCTAAAGACAGAATGGATTCCATAGTGGCTGCAAGATATGCTCCTGTAGTCCTACCTCAGCCAATGAATTCCCTTCCTGCTGGAGATTACCTAAAATATATGCCTAAGTTCACTGGAGAGGAGGACATAATTGTTGAAGAGAACCTTGCTACCTTCTACAATTATGCAAACAATCTAAATATTGAAAATTAAGACGTCTGGATGAGAGTCTTTGTCCAGAGCCTTGATGGTGAGGTTAGGAATTGGTTTAGGGGATTAACCCATGGATCTATTGTTGGTATCGAGGCTCTAGATGATGCCTTCTTGAGACAATGGTGGGATAAAAAGGACTTTATGTATTATATCACAAATTTTGGGTCCCTAAAGAGAAAAGAGGGACAATCTGTTTCTAATTTCTCCAAATGATTAAAACAAGATGTACAATAAGATACCTGCTGAGATAAAGAGTACATAAGCCTCTACCAAAATCACTTATTCTAGTGATTTTGACCCCAATTTTTGCCTCCTACTTAGAGAAAGAAGAGCTACTTCCTTGGCTCATATGCAATATGCAACCTTGGAAGTAGAATCCAATGTATTGGTAGTTGACAGACTTAGGAGCAAAGCCAAAAGAGACAGAGGAAGAGGAAGATTTGAGGCATCAACCTATGGTTCTTTTGCATCCTACCCTCAAGTAGATGAATCAACCAAGATGGTAAAGTCCTTGTTTATAGAGATGGAGAAAATGAAAACCGAAGGGAAGCACACATACAAAAATCCCCAAAACACTGATAACAGAGGTAACTTCAAGAGGCCGAACAACAATGCTCCTCAGATTATGCCGAAGGAACAAAGGGACAGAGATAGAAACGATTAGAAAATCCAGAACCCCCTCCAGAACAACCTTGTTATTGATGAGGAAATGGAAGAAGAAGAGCCTAACCCTGAAATTCATTGTATTGGATACACCTCCCCTTTTCCCCATTTGACTCAAGCCATGTACGAGTAATCCCTCATGCACAACCAAATCAATGAACTGAGTCAGGAGGAGAAGGCTAACATCAGTCCCAATAAATACAACCTTCGATCTAATAAGAAATAAAGGAAGTTTGATATCCCTGATCAACCTTCTATAGCAGAGAAGCCTGCTAAATATGCAACGAACAATAGTAGAGGAAAGAAAGCTCAAAATCCCATGTCGATAGTCAAATACCCCATCGCTGAGGTAAAATAAATTTTGAAGCCCCTTTTCTCTTTTTACTTTGAGCATGAAATTCAGAAGATCAGGATCCATGTTCCCCTTTCAAAGCTAGTAAAGAATGAAGACTTCAAAAAATCCCTCTCTAAGATATTGCAGCCCGAGCCACCCTATCATTCTATAGACTCAGTAAACCTTCAAGATGAAAATCCATCTTTCATCCTAGGTCCCATGGTTGAAGATAGAGATGAGTCATCCCCTCCCTTCTATACCTCACTCAACATACATGATAAAGTGTTTCACAACTGTCTGATGGATTTAGGGGCTATCCATAATCTCATGCCCAAAACCGTCATGGAATAATTAGGACTGGAAGTCACAAAGGCTTACCATGATTTGTATTCTTTTGACTCGAGGAGAGTGCAATGTATTGGGGTCATCAAAGATCTAGTGGTAACCTTGTTTTAGCTACCCATGAAAAGTGTGGTCATGGATATCGTGGTGGTTGATGTTCCTCCCAAGTTTGGCATGTTGTTGTCAATATCTTGGACAAGAAGACTTGGGGGAACCTTGTAGATGGAACTCACATATGCTACCATTCCATTATTTGGAGGGGAGCATAGGAGAATGTACAGAGAAGATCAATTTCCCTACATTTTCAGTGACGAAGTCGATCCTACCAATCATCCTATATTTTCCTTTGATACTGATTTGGGTTTCAATCTATTGTAGCTCACTAACACTCCTGAGCCCCCTCTTGAAATAAGAAATCCTATCTCTCTCTGTGAATATTTTTCTATGATTACCTCTGTTTGGAAAATGTTATTCGATGGAGCTTCTTCTAAAGAAGGTGTGAGTGCTGGGTTAATTTTTGTTTCCCCTTCTCAGGAAACCACATCTCAGTCATACAAATTAGAATTTGAAGCTACCAATAATGTGGCAGAGTAGGAAGCTATTGTTCTGGGTTTAAGGGCTGCAAAGGACATGGGGATTGAAGAGATATCTATGTTTTTAGATATTGAACTAATTATCCAGCAGATTAGAAACATTTATCAGGCCAAACACCCTCGGCTTAGGAGTTACAAAAATGAAGTATGGGACCTCATTGACATTTTTTTCCTAGCTTTCAACATATCATTTATTCCAAGAGGAGAAAACACTATGGTTGATTCTCTGGTTGTTTCAGCAACAAATTTTAGAGTTCCTCTGCCACCTAAACTCATGTACAATGTAGAAGTGATATATAGACCCTCTATACTTGATAATGTCAAGAATAAAGTGTTTGAAGATGATCTTGAAATCAAAAGATTCCTAGAGACTATTGATGAGTTTTCAGCATTACATATTGATCAAGATCCTAATCCCAAAATAAATCCTCATACTTGTGTGTTTGTGAACAAAATTGTTGACCATCATATTGTTTAGTTTTCCAACAATCACATTCCAAAAGGACTGGTTCCTTTGGAAATATTATTTGACAAAAATGAAGTGGCAACGAAGGGTAAAATCTCAAATGATGATGTTGATGCAACAGAGTGAAACATTGGCATGGACAAGGAGCCAAAGTTTGTCAAATTGTCAAGAAGCTTGACATGAAAGCAAGAGACCGAGTACACTGAGCTACTAAAATAATTCGATGATGTGTTTTCCTGGACATACAAATACCTTGAGACATATGACACAATTGTCATTGAACATAAGATTCCACTAAAAGAGGAGGCCAAACCATTTAGGAAGAAATTAAGACAGGTAAACCCTATGCTGCTTCCTATTATAAACAAAGAGGTAAAGAAGCTAATGGATGCCCAAATCATCGTACCCTTGAGATATTCAGAGTGAGTGGCCAACCTGGTCCCGATAAGGAAGAAGACTGGGGAAATCAGACTTTGTTTCGATTTTAGAAACCTGAACAGGAGCTCAAAGAAATACAACTACCCCTTGTCGAAGATGAAACACATAATACAAAGGGTAACTAGTGCATCAAGGATATCCATGATTGATGGCTTTTCGGGCTACAATAAGATCTTGGTCCTGCTTGGGGACAGATAAAAAACGACCTTCACCACTCCGTGGGGCACCTTCAAGTATGCCAAAATGCCTTTTGGGTTGATGAACGTAGGGGCAACCTTTCAGCAAGCCATGGACATAGCCTTCATTGGGGAAAAAGATAAATTTGTGGTCATCTACCTGGATGATATAACCGTGTTTTCTGGATTCGATAAAGAGCATTGTCAACATCTAAGAAAGGTCTTCTTGAAATGAAGAAATTTTGGTCTTTCCCTCAATCCCCAAGAATCCTTATTTTCCATGTAGGAGGGAAGGTTGTTGGGGAACATAGTATCATCTAGAGGAGTAAGCATTGATCCCAGTCGGGTGGAAGCAATCTGATCCATATTACCCCTAGATATAAGAAGGAAGTCTAGTCCTTCCTGGGAAAAATTAATTTCTTGAGGAGGTTTGTTTGTAATTTTGATGAATTGGTGAAGCATATCACATCGATGCTTAGGAAGGGGAACAAAGTAAAATGGACTATTGAGTCCAGAGAATCCTTCAACCAAATCAAGAGGTCATTGACTGAGGCACCTGTGCTTATCAATCCTGATTATTCCAAGGATTTTCTGATCTTTTCGTTTTCCTCTTTTAACACAGTGGTAGTTGTTTTATTGCAGAAGAATACTGAAGGACTAGAGCAGCCCATTTAATTTTTCAACAGAGCATTGAGGGATGTCGAAATCAAATATAACATCATGTAAAAGTGGGCCTATGCCTTGGTCGAATCTCTCAACTATTTCAGAGTTTATATTATGTAGTCAAAGGTTATCGCATATGTTCTTCCAGTTGTTGTTAAAGAAATTATCATTCAGCGAGTCATAGATGGAAGAAGGAGCCGTTGGATTTCCAAAATCCTTGAATTTGATCTAGAGGTCAAGCCCACCAAATTGGTCAAAGGTCAAGGTTTAGCCAATTTGTTGGTTGAATCTAATTGAAAAAATTTGGGGGTTAAATTCATCAACGCTTGCTCAAAAAATCAACAGGGTGAGGTGGTCAATGAAGACCCTCAAAGTGGTCCTTCATTAGCAGGATGTGCCTGGTACGACGATGTTATATTTTTTTTGCAGGAGTTACGACCTCTAGATGGAATGGCAAGAAGCAAGGAAAGGGTTTTAAAACTTAAAGTGATCAGGTATTGCCTTATTGACCAGGTTCTATATTGGAAGGACCCTATAGGAGTTCTCTTAATATGTCTGGACCCACAGGAGGCCCAAAGAATTACATTTCATTTCCATGACAGCCTATGTGGGGGACACCACTTCTGGAGGACCACAACCTACAAAATTCTCAGGGATGGGTACTAATGGCCCACTTTATTCGTTGATGTCTGCACAAAGATCAGAGCCTATATTAAATGTCAAAAATTCTCAGGAAAGAAGGAGCTCAAGTCCCAGCCATTGAATCCTGTGGCAGTTTCGGGACCGTTTCAGTAGTGGGGACTGGACTTCATTGGGGAAATTCATCCTACTTCAAATGGACAACACAGGTGGATCTTAACTGATATAGATTATTTCACCAAGTGGATAGAAACTATTCCCACGAGGAGTGCTTCTCATAAAGTGATCATTGGTTTCTTGGAGGATATTATTGTAAGGTTCAGTTTTTCGAATAGAATTGTCACTAATAATGTTGCATCCTTCAAGTCTGAGCCATTGGTCAAATTATGTGAGTAGTTTGGGTTTTCATTAATTCACTCCACCCCATATTATTCCCAAGGTAATGGACTAGTAGAGTCTTCTAACAAAATCCTTATTAAGATTATTAAAACACTGTTAGAAGACAATAAGAAGGCCTGGGATTCAAAGATTAAATTTTCTCTATGGGTTGATTGAGTGACAAAAAAGAGGTCATTGGGCATCTCTCCTTTCCAACTTGTATATGGGACTGATGCAATTTTTCATGCTCAACGTACCCTGCCTATGGCAAAATTCCTTCAGGATTATCAAGGAGAACCTGACAATATGGTAAGAAGAATTCATCAACTCGTGGAAGCCCAGCAGACTAGAGAGTAGGTGATGGACAGAGCACTCGACCATCAACAAAAGATCAAGCAAGTTTTTGAAAGAAAGGTGAGAAAAGAAGATTTCCAGCTGGGAGATCTAGTACTTAAATGGGATGCACCCAGACAAGACAGGAGAAAACATGGTAAATTTGAAACCCTCTGGATTGGGCCCTTCAAATGTTTTGAGATAATTTTGAATAACACTTATATGTTGCAGAATTTGGAGGGTGATGAAGTTTTTGGTGGCCCTGTAAATGAGAATTTTCTGAAAAAGTTCTTTATTTGAGCCATAAAGTGGCTCCCCTGTATTTGTAAATATTGTTTTTCTTATGTTTTCAGTTTGTTAATGAATCCATAACCCAACAACAAAGGCACTAGAACTATTGGTTCTTGACAGCCTGCAGGGAGCATGCCATGCCCTTTGGAGCCTAATGTTATCACATAAAATTGTCAATACCTTGAGGGTTTGTAGTTTATACCTAAGTCTATTATTTTGCTTGTCTTTTCCCCTTTTTTGCAGACCCAATCATAGTTTTATCGTCCCTCCGAGCATGTATCTTTCTTTTATTGCAGTCACCCTTTTCAATCGACCAATTTTCCCTGTCAATATTGCCTGAAAAATATCGGCCCTAAGTTTCTCTATCTCTTCCAAAGGGTGATCACTTCTCCCTTTACCTTCATCAATGAGCCTTTATTTCTAGAAACCTAAGTCATCTTGTCCAATTCTTCATTATCATTGTCTACAACACTGAGAGCGGTCAAGTAGCAACACAAATCAATACCAGTTTCCAACAGCAAGGATCCATTGAGGAGACAGGTGGCGGTCATCCAGGGTTTCGCAGAAATGACTTTTGTGGGTTTTGTAATGAGCTACATGCAATTTTCGCGAAATGAAAAATTGTGAAATATATTTGAGCCATCCATTCCATAAGAACATGTGGCACAGGATTAGTGTTTCGTTGACTCGCTAATGAAGAAAGTCAATAGAGGGAGCGGCGAGAACTCACGATACGCGAAGTTATGACGCGCTCGAAATTTCTAGCCCTGGGACATAGCTAGAGGCCATGTGGTGGAACTGAAGAGAGGAGATAACTAGAGTTAATCCATGTTGTTTTTTCAGTAACCAAGCATTTGAAGGAGAAGGAGTCGACTCCTTCCCATCGTCGATACGCGAAATGCAATGAGCACCTTTTGGGCCCAATCGGTGGTCACAGAATAGGGTCGCATGGGAAAAATCCAAGGGAGGCACTAAGGACAGCTAAGCCCTATTTTAGGTTTCAAAAATTGAAGGAGTCGAGAGACTCAACAACACGATTTACGAAGTCGCAAATTATGAAACGCCTTTTGTGTTTAGGCTTATGGTCATAGAGTTTAGTGCTCATCGTATAGTTTTCTCAGGAAAAGGAATGGCGCCAAAGGGAAAAGGTCGTGCCAAAGAGCCGAGAGCGTTCGTGTTTGAAAATAGAAGGAAAGCAGCGAGGCCCAAGGTTCTGAATCCATCTTGAGGAATTCATGGGAACAACTTACGATATTGATGTGTGTCAGGCTTCATCCTGATCCTGAGGCAGTTAGTTAATGGAAGCAGGGGGAGGTAGTTGAAACCTTGTTTCACCTTGTAAATGGAAGGCATGGAAGCACTGGTCGTAAAGGTAGGCTATTAGCCTAGGGTCACTCTGTCAATGAATTTTTCTCCAGAGCCATGCAGATCTGAGCCAATGTTTGACAAAGATTGCATGCACAGTCTGCAAAAGATCACACACACGCCAAGCATTAAATTCAATGTCCAGAGCATGTTTCAGAAGGGAGCAATTGCTCTGAGTATAGATACTGAGTTTTCATATGTTGTAAGGGTCGATGGTTGAGAAGAGCTCCTGATTGTAAATCTTTAGTAAAGCCTCTGGTTCTCTGGTTATGTTATGTATTTGAGACTTCTTATCTAATGAAAGTCAGTTTCCTTTTCATCTCTTTGTAACGACTGTATTAGGACACTCGGGCATGGAATATCCAATCGAGGATAGTTGTGTTTGTGTGGTGTATGTTTGATCACAGTGAGACTATTTTCGGTTTTAACCAGTTCCCTGTGTTTTTTTCCTTCCAACACTCAAAGGCTCGGGCATGGATAATCCAATCAGGTTGTTGTGACTGTATTGTAATGTATGTTTGATTGTAGTACTTTCATAGTGGTTTAATTTTCTTGAAGCTATGAATTCAAGAGGATCTTGTATTTGAATATTTTCCTCCTTAGGCTACTAGAAGTCCGGATGTCCACAGCATACCATTTCATTCTCCTCAAATTCTTCCCCCTACTCACCACCATACTGCAATTTACTGACTGAATTTAGATCAATACCTCACTTTCCTATGCATGCCAACCCAGTTTTCTGAGTTAGAAGGATATAATATTGAGACTGTGTCCATTAGACCACCCTTAAATTTATTCATTGTGACATACAAACTGATGGGTACTGGGCTTACCTCTACCACAATCAATAGGTGACTTTTGGTGCTAACATTTCTAGCGCCATTGTCAGGGATGAAGTTGAAGATTTTCCCTGGGATTGAATGACAAAGATGAGTAGTTCTGAAGGTGCATCAAAACTCAGTACATCAAATATTGTAGCTGTACACCTAGCGAATCCATTGAGGAAAATTAATTAGTGACTCCACCGTTCCAACTGTGGCTTCTAGAGGTAGCCACATGAGGTCTAGCCTGCAATTGCCTTTAGTAGCACCTGACATTGACCTAGAGAAGATTATCAGAAAAAGAAAGGCCCTTTGTGGAGGTACATCTACTACTGAACCAGGTATTTTTGATGATTTTCATTATCCTTTAAGAACTCCAATCTTTGCATCGCATTCTACCATTATACATTCCACTAGGGTTTCCCGAACTTTGAATTTTGGGAGTGTTCCTATTGATTTTTCCCCTCCCAGTCTGGGATTGGAGGGAGAAATCCTTGTCACTCATCTCTCCCCTAAGGTTGTATCGTGGTTTAGACCCAGAACCTTGGAATATTTTTCTACCACGGGATTTACAAGTCCTCCTATTACTGTTGCCGCTACCACAACAAGGGAAACTTTTGTTCCCCCAAGCCCGATATCCTTTCCTCCAAATCCTTTACAATTCCCTCTTCTTTCTAGAAGATCAATTCTAGTCTCCCATGTTCGAATCCTTTCTCCTCCTAGTTCCCCTCCACCTCATATCCCAATGGCGGGTGCTAATCCTCCTAAAAATAGAATGGATGTCATAGTGGCTGCAAGATATGCCCCTCTATTCCTACCTCAACCAATGAATACCTTTCCTGCAGGAGATCACCTAAAATATATGCCTAGTTCATTCGAGTGGAGGACATTACTGCTAAAGAGCACCTTGTTGCCTTCTATGGTTATGTAGACAATCTAAATATTGAAAATGAAGACGTCTAGACGAGATTCTTTGTCTAGAGCCTTGATGGTGAGATTAGGAAATGGTTTAGGGGATTAACCCCTGGATCTATTGTTGGTATCAAGGCTCTAGATGATGCCTTCTTGAGACAATGGGGGGATAAAAAGGACTTTATGTATTATATCATGGAGTTTGGGTCCCTAAAGAGAAAAGAGGGAGAGAGGGAGAATTTGTTTCTGATTTCTCCAAAAGATTCAATAATATGTACAATAATACCTACTGAGATAAAGCCTACACAAGCCTCTGCCAAAATCACTTATGCTAGTGCTTTTGACCCCGATTTCTGCCTCCTTCTTAGAGAAAGAAGAGCTACTTCCTTGGCTCATATGCAAGATGAATCATTGCAAATAGAATCCAATGTATTGGTAGTTGACAGACTTAGGAGCAAAGCCAAAAGAGATAGAGGAAGAGGAAGATATGAGGCCTCAACATCTGGTTCTTCTTCATCCTACACTCAAGTAGATGAATTAACCAAGATGGTAAAGTCCCTGTCTGCAAAGATGGAGAAAATGAAAACTGAAGGGAAGTAGACATACACAAATCGACAAAACACTGATAACATAGGTAACTTCTAGAGGCTGAACAACAATGCTCCTCAGATTATGTTGAGGGAACAAAGGGACATAGATAGAAATGATCAGAAAATCCAGAACCCCCTCCAGAACAACCTTTTTATTGATGAGGAAAGGGAAGAAGAAGAGTCCGACCCTTAAATTTGGTGTATTGGAGACACCTCCCCTTTTCCCCATTTGACTCAAGCCACGTATGAGCAGTCCCTCATGGACAACCAAATAAATGAACTGAGTCAGGAGGAGAAGGCTAACAACAGTCCCAATGAATACAACATTCGGTATAAGAAGAAAGAAGGGAAGTCGAATATCCCTGATCAACCTTCCATAGAAGAAAATCATACTAAATATGCAGCAAACAACAGTAGAGGAAATAAAGCTCAAAATCCCATGCCAATAGTCAAAGACCCCGCCCCCGAGGTAAAACAAATTTTGAAGCCCATTTTCTCTTTTAACTTTGAGCATGAAATCAAGAAGATCAGGATCCTTGTTCCCTTTGATAGATATTCAAGAAAAAAGACTCCAAAAAATCCATCTCTAAGCTATTGCAGCCTGAGCCACCCTGTCATTCTATAGACTCTGTAAACCTTCAAGATGAAAAGCCAGTTGTCATCCTAGGTCCCATGGTAGAAGACAGAGATGAGTTGTCCCCTCCCTTCTATACCTCACTCAACATACATGATAAAGTGTTGCACAACTATCTGATGGATTCAGGGGATTCTCATAATCTCATGCCCAAAACTGTCATGGAATAATTAGGACTGGAAGTCACAAAGGCTTACCATGATTTGTATTCTTTTGACTCGAGGAGAGTGCAATGTCTTGGGGTCATCAAAGATCTGGTGGTAACCTTGTTTTAGCTACCCATGAAAAGTGTGGTCATGGATATCGTGGTGGATGATGTTCGTCCCAAGTTTGGCTGACAATCACTATAGTATGAGACATTCATTACAAGAGTATATGTCAAAATTTAGAAATGAACATAGAAATCTCAATTTAAACAAAAACGTTAATTTTTATCAATTGTTTACTTTCATTTAAATTATGATTATGTGTTATTTCTTTTGTTCATTAGCAAGTTTGGCTATTTTGAATAATGGGTTCAATACATCACCAAATAATATCTTGGTTGGTTTCTCATTTTCATAAAATCATTTGGTGATATTAATTAATTAAATTCTTTTTTCATTTTGCATCTCATTTCAAAATAAAAATAATAATAAAAAAAAGAATTATCTATCATTTGTTTGATTTTGTAAAAAAAAAAAATTAATATGTTTCTCTTTTCCATTAACACGAAACTTCTAGAATTTTAAGATCATATTTGAAAGGAAATTATAAACAATGTTTGTTTAGAACTTATAGTTAGTTTAAATTCATTTTTTATTTTATTGTTCTAGATTTTGTTTTATTCACAATTTTTAGGTTATTAATTTAGGTTTCTTTTTGTTTCACAAGTTTCTATTATCAGTTATTTGGTACGGATTTGATCATGTCTTGATTTTATTATCTAAATACGTTCAAGATGATTGATCCAAAAATAGTATTAGATTGCTGCAAATAAATTTATGAGCAACAATAGATAAAAATTGGAAACGCGTCAAAAACAAAGACATGATTTTGCGGGACTGATTGCAGCCAAACCGTGAGGAATGTGAAGAAATGGTTGAAAACCCATCTCCTAAATGGACCCATTTATCTCCCTCGTAGAAATTTTCCCAAACAAATGCAAAATTTGAGAGAGATTTGTGTCTCTTTACGAGGCAAATTTCAAATGGTAGAAATTATTAGTGATGCCCAGACTGCTCATTCATTGTATAAATATATAAGAAAGTTCAGAGATAGGGAGATCCAAGAAATTTAGAGAGGAGGATTTTGATTCTTTATCTTTTGTATATTATTTATTTTGTAACTTTTTCTTTTCAAATGGAGTAACGGATGGTTGGAATTTTGGGAGAATGGACGAGTATTTTCAAAGAAGAATATGGAATTTCAAGTCGCTTAATGGCTTTTGTCCTATGAGTAAAATGGTTTTATTTTCATTATAATATCTTCATATTCTTTGAATAATTGATTTTCCATTGATTTAAATTAGCTTTAGTCTTTTTTACCAATACATGGTTAATTGTTATCATTTATATATTATTTTTTTCAATCTTTAAGAATATATTATCCCAAAAGTTCTTCCTGGACCATATGATGAACATATTTTGTTGAAACTATATGAGAAAACAATTTACTCTTTGGGTTTTGTTCTTTTGTAGATTGTGTAATGTTAATATTGTTTCTCATATAATTTTTGAATATGAAACTTTATTTGTATTGAATTAGCTTTAGACTATTCTGCATATAATTTTTTATATCATGTTTTTCTTTATGTTGTTCATTATCTTTTGGTTTAATTTATATCTATGATTGATCACCTATTCAAGTATTGTGAGTTTACATATGATGCTAGATAGCTGGTAACACCATTCTTGAGAATTGGAATTTCTTTCATTTTGAGTTATTGGACATTTCAAGGTCACAAGATATATAATTATTTGTCTTTCTGTTGTTATAAACTCGCTCCAGAATATGAAACACTTCCTTGAATTTCTTCAGGAAGCATTATGTTTTCTTTTGTCATAGGTTTACACTTGACACAGGTTAAGAGGAGCTCATACAAATACAAAGAGATGAATTTATCTTAGTACTGTTGATCAGTGAGAGGTTAGTAAGTGCATTGCTTTCTTTTATTTAGATTTGTGTATATATGAATGAGCCGATGATTGCATTGATTAGCTTTGATTGTTTTTGTGTCATTGCTTCAATTGTATTTATTTAGTATTTATTAGTTTAAAATCTTTAAACATTAAAAATAACAAAATTATTTATGTTCTTACTTTATCTTATTTTGAAACATTATTATAAACATTCGTTTTCGCAAGATTTCAAGTAATCCTTGTAAACTGTATATAGATTGTTTATAATCATTTGTATATTCACGTTTCTTTTTAATAAACATTAGTAAGTAATATAACATTTGTTAGAATCATATATTTTAGATTAGTTTCATTTCTTTTATTATTTTTAGGACTTTAGTTGGCCAATGGAGCCATTAAACCCATTGGGTCATTTCATTCCAAATGACTTGGGTTATTTAGACAACTCCGATCCAGATTTGACCTTTCAATTGATTGTGTTTCATTTATGCACGTCAACAAATGGTGCTAGAAGGAGGACAGTGGTAAATTTAATGATTAAATTTTTTACCCCTCAGCCTATCATAATTCTAGATTTATAAATTTTTCTTTTGTGTCATCTTGAAATGCACTAGAAGGCAGGCCAGACTGACAAGTTGGCCTTGTAGGAGTCTTTGTTTTGAATGTATTTAATTCCCCATGGCTCCCCAAATCACTGTGTTGGAACATGCTTTCCACTTCTCATTACCTAATATTCCCAATGAGACAATCCCTCTCTTGTCCAAACTCACCTTTGATGGTGGGGGGGATGTATCTGCAAAAGACCATCTTAACAAGTTTTGGTGTAAATGTTAAGAACCAAATATCAATATAGCATAGAAAAACCTCATAAAAAGTACTCAACGCCTTGAAAAATAGATAATTTTAGATAATAAGCCTCTTCGAGGGGGCAACCTCCTTTTACCCCACTTAAATGTTCAAGTACAAGATGATTCAAAATGAAAATGTCTCCTTGGTATATATAGGAGACTAGGAGGTATAATTACAACTAATGGCCTAAAGCCGACATAAATAAAATAACATTACTAATATAATATGCCCCAATTGAGGGGTAATGAGCCAATATTAGGGCTTAACATGCCCCTCCCCTTGAGACAAGTGTTTTCCGCAATGCTTGAGTAACTCTTGATGCTTCTGTATAAAAGACTCATCTTCCCAAGTGGAATCTTCGGCCGATAGTTGGGAGTTCTTACTAAATATGAGCGATCTTTGTACCATAGTGCATCAATTTTTCCATGTAAATGTATTTGATGCACTGGAATCCTACTGCAACCTTTGAATGAGAGTCCACATTTTTTTGTCATTCTTGCATTCATCCCTTTCTTCTATTATCCAATCGAGTTGGATGATTGATATAGCAAAGAGAAAGGCCTCAACATCTTCATCCTTTCTTGAGAGTGCATCTACCACAACATTTTGCTTCCCCTTTTTATAGACGATTTCAAAATCATAACCCAATATCTTGGTTACCCATTTTTTTTGTTCCTTTTAAGATAGTCTTTGTTCCAAGAAGTATCGTTATGCATGATTTTGGTGATCATGATGGTGTATTAATGATGGTGTACTTAGGCTCTTCATAAGAACTTTCTCCTGAGAAAAGTTACTTTCATCTCTTCCCAGAAAACTCATTTTTGAAGAGGGTTTGTAGGCTGCTAGTATCCCAGGGTGCGAGAATGCCTGATTCTCATAGGCTGCCTTAAGCTAGGGTGCGAACTTCTCGCACTGTGTTGAATAGCCAGGGTGCGACCTCTTCCTAAAGCATGGAAAAAGATGAATTCTCGATGCTTCTAGAAGGGAATCTTCTAGAAGAATGGGTTGGCATTTGAATGGTTATCCTTGTACTGGATTCCCTAATATTTTGGGATCATTCTTATCCAAGTAACTATCCCATTCTCTCCTATATATTGAGGGAACTCTCATGGAAAAGGTTAAGCAAGATTCATTGGAGAATTGGTGAAAGAATTGTGTGAAGGACTTAGCTTGAACAACAGCTTGGAGACTTTAGCAAGTCTATCAAGAGGATTTGATCTTCTTCATGCAAGGATTGAGAAAGTGTGTGTGTTGGAGCCAAGAGCCATCGAAAGGAATCTTGCGACATCAAGGCTATCAGGTTGTAATCTTTACTTTCAGTTAATATGATACAGTGGCATGTCCCTTTCCCATAAAGCTATTTCCACTTTATTGTGTAATTCCTTGATCATACACATAAGTTGACAGTTGAATATATTGTGCTATCTTCACTTTGGTTGGTTTGTGTTGTCTTGGTCTTGACTTCACGAGAGCACCGGAGCAAAGCGGGAGCAACAAAGACCCTAGGAAGCGATAATAAGGTATGTTATGTGTTCCTTCCTCCTAGTTAATTCAATGGTCAAAACTTAGGGAAAGAGTCATGTCCTGTCTTGTTTTGTTCTAGATCTAGGGACATCTGTTAGTGTCCACACCTACCGATTAGTCCGATAACAAAATTGGCGACCATACTGGGGATCATCCCATTTTCTTTGTGGATTTTGGTATTTTTCTGTGGCCATTTGCTCTTGTTTTACTTTTCTCCATTCATATCAATCTTCGAGTCTTCAGGATACCCTGATAGACCCTTTAGGTCCAGAGGCCTTTTCAAATTTTGTTTCATTTTCCAAAAATTTGACTAGTTTCAGAGGTTCTCGCACTGCATTTCACTATAGCCTGCGAGAATCTATAGAGTTCGCATCCTTCCTTTAGGTTCAGTGTGAGGTTCTCGCACTTTGCTCAAGGGCCACCTGTGAGAATAATTAATTCTCGCACTATGTAGTATTGCTAGCCTGCGAACTCATTTTTTCAAAATTTTGGATTTGAGTTTTAGCATCTTCAACAGCCCAGATCAGTCTAGGTGCCTCATAAGAGTTTCTTGGACCATTGATTGGTGTCTTTCTCATTTTCGTTTTCATGCATGAATAGTCTTAGGATTTCAAAGGCTCTTCTTGTCACTTTTGTCTTGACTTTCGTTTCTTGACCTTTCTTGGCATAATCATACTCTCTGATTTCAGAATCTGAGTGTGCTTGATTGGTTAAGGACTGGCAATCGGTTGAAAGTTGAGTTTCTTTGGTATTTATCATTTGTTTATTGTTTGAAAGATCACTTTTCTTATGCAATTGAAAAGACTAGATTGGTTTGCTTGTTATTTTTGTTTTCATTGAAAGAGTGGATTGGGTTTTTATCATTGCTTGTTCATTGGTTTTTGATTTTTTGTACTCTCATTAGCATGGTGAGGGTCCTTTTTGAAAAGTGAACAAAGTTTTTCTTTCAAAAAATCATTTTCGTCTTCGAAAACATTGAAAATCAATTGTTGAACTTATTGAAAAAGAAGCAATAGAGAATTGTTATTGATGCGTGATTTGTTGCATTTGCATTGTAAAGGAAATTTTTCATTGTAGTTCAAGGTTGATCTGGAAAAATTTATCTTTCCCTCCCATACATAGGATTCATTGAATGAAAAGTGATATATTTCATTCTCATCCATGCATCGTTGGGTCAGAGTCTTATACAACATAAGTTTCATCTCTGTTTCCTTTGAGTAAACAACATCTCTTAATAACACTGTGCAATCATAAAATTTAACTAGTAACTCTTTTCTAGGGCTCTATTACACCAACATTTAGCTAGGCTAGAGCTTTGGAGTAGGTAGAGAGATACACTCTTCAAAGCACAAAACACACAATAACATATTGTGTTAGGGAGTGTTAAATTCCATTTGCAACATCCTATATTGGGAAGCCCTTCTCACACAAGAGTCAAACACGAGGTCGCATTGCTATTGACAAAGTTACTCACCCTGCTTTGTTGATATCAGTGTAGAGATTGCATTTATTACGGGGATCACTCGGAGGTATACCCACAATGATGAGTGGAAGCCTTTTGAGTTGATTTCAGGCTAGATACCCTACCCTTGCGTGTGGAACGGACTGTCGACTGTCCCCCTAGGATTTATTGTTATTGGTGGTGACCTTAGTGACCTATCTTTCTAGGTTCTTACACGAGGTGACTGTGAAGGGGAAAGTCTTCACAGTACCTGGAATTGATGTTGATCAAACTCACTAGGGCTCCTTGGAGGGTATACCCACGATTATGTGTGGGAGCTTGCACCAGGGTGTAAGTCCGTTAAGCAGGTCGTCAGCATAACTTTTCCACTGTATCCTAGCCCCTTCTCGTCTCATTGTTGCGACGTTGGATTTCATCACCAACTAGTGGCTTCAGAATTGGAAGGTATTGTTTGCTTGGTGATTGCTTCCTAGATTTTGTTTACTAGCGTGTGTTGTTTGTTTCTCGAAGTTGACCATAGGATTTTCTTTGTGAAGTTGGTCACTCGTTTACAATAGCTCTTCCATGTTGTTCATGTAGAATGCAGGGTTTATCTCTAGAGCATCTGGATGGTTCTCAACCCTTGCCTACAAGTACGCCTGAGGGCTCTCCTCGACAAAGTGAAGCCATAGTCGTCACCATGCCACAAGTGGAATGAAATGACTCTCTCAAACATTTCCGCATCACCAATACTCGAGAGGACTTTTGACTTCACCCTAATTCTGAGAGACATTTTATGCGAGCAAACTCTTTCAGAGACTTAATTGTTGTGTATTCTGGATCTCCCACTGGACCTGGGGAACAAGATCCTTTTTGGTCTATGGGCATTTTTCGCCGGGACCTTTTTGGTCCAGGCTCACTTGTGATTTCTGAAATCAACCCACCTATGATTTCTGAACTCTCTAGTAGAGAGACAGTACCGGTGACTACTACTTATCACTTTACCATCCCTGCCGAAATGGCCCATCTCACAGCTACTACGAGTGTTCCAACTAGGTTTACTGTTGTTAGTCTTGCTCCTATCAACACACCACAAATGCCCAACATCACTCAGACACTACCACTTGGATACCGTGCGTTGAATGCTTCCATTCCTACTCCTGTGCAAACTCCATCCAACTCTCCTAGTGGTCCTTCTTCTTCTGGGAACTCTCTTCCTGGTTTTATTCCAACACTCCCTCAATTTCCTTTTGGAGGACCTTATTCGTCTTCTATTGGAAATCTTAATCCTAGTGGAACTATTCTGTCATTCACTCCAAATTACCAGTTTCCGGTTGGTGGACAATTTCACCAAGGTAGTATGACTCAACCCCCTCTCAGTGGGCAAATTCCTTTTGGAACGCAAGTCCCAATTAGAAAACAACCCCCAATTGGAACATTGCCCCCAATTGGAACACCACCTTCTATGGGAGGACCAACCCCACCTTATCGGCAAAACATACATCCATCCTTGGCCTAGTATTGGAATCAGTTGATACAAAATCCTCCTCAAACGACTGGGGGGCAACAGTTTCCAGCTGCGTCTGTAACACCCCCTAGTATGTGCCAACCATATCCAGTTTCGTTCAATCCCATTTGGGGGGAAAATGCTCAAACTAAAGTCCCTGTTCCAGGGTACACTCCTATGAGCTACTATCCTCTCCAACCACAACCGAATCTGCCTGGGTCTTCACATTATATGCAGACTGCTTATGGTCCTACTGGTTTTCCAATAGAGCTTCCTCCCCAAAGCCACCAGTACCCATAGGTGAATCGACAGTTACCCTTTCTAGCCACTTTGGATCTTCCGAATTTGTAAAGGATTTTAAATGATCCTATTCGTCACTCTCCCCAATGGCCTGTTATACCAGCCAAGCTTCCATCGGACATTCCTAAATTCGACGACAAAGCGGGAGAGGACCCAAACAATCACGTTATGAATTTTCACCTATGGTGCTCATCCAACTCGTTGATGGATGACTCTATTCGTTTACGTCTTTTTCAACGAACCCTCATAGGTTCTGCTGCGAAGTGGTATATCGAATTGCCACGAAGTTTCTTCTCTAACTTCAACACCCTAGCTATGTCTTTCCTTATGCATTACCAGTTACCGATCCATTATAACACGGGGACCGATATTTTGACTTCCTTCAAACAGAACAAAGGCACTCATATATCTGATCACATCCATGAGTGGCGAAGGAGACGATGTCTCATTAAACTTGAGCTCCCCGATCAGTTGCTAGCAGAGTGGTTCACAAAATCATTTGTGAACGACATTGGTAAGGACATTGCCATGGGTGGCGTAGTCATGGAAGAGTAGGCTATAAGTCGTTCTCAATATCCTGACCTCGTTTATTCACAAACGGGAACCCTTTACGATTTACTACCTGACTTACCTCATCCTTCTACTTCCATCACTTCTACTGCTCCATCTGCCTCGCATGCAGCTGATGGTGTGGTTGGTACTGCTCAAGCCCAACCACATTCTCTATCAAGCGCCAACCCTAAATCTGCTTCTTCTAATGTTCAAAATGCTCTATCTCCTGCCCCTCCCACTGGCAAGACTTCAGAGGTAAATGTAGTTCAATCTACCCCTGCCGGTAAAAACAAATCTAAAAAGGGAAGGAGTAAGAATAAGGAGGGAAAAAATACTCCTCAAGAAGAGAAAACCAAAACTACCTCTGTTGAAGATTGGGATAAGCGCAAACCACGATACCCTTGTCTTATCTGTGGTGATGATCACTACACAAAGGATTGTCCACGACGTGCCGAGGTCACTAAGTTCCTTCAAGGAGCTCCAAAACCACCTGCACTGGCCGTTTTGTCCCAACCCTTCCTGTCTCAACAATAGGCTCAGTTGGTCATCCATGACCCACCCTCATCTTCTACTACATCATATGTTTTGATGTGTACTGACGATTCTAAGCAGAGAAATGTTGCACTCACTACTCAGGCCAAAGATTATTTTCCCTCTAAGGAGAAGGTTGATGATATACCGCCTTCTTCGGCACAACCCTCTCCCGCGACTCCACCTACCAACGGTCCTCTTCATCTCGAACGACTGAGCCTTGACACAGTTCTGCGACCCTCCCCAAAGGGCATCATTTGGAAATCGACTTTTAATCCTCACTCTCGTGCTGCCCATAACTACAACATTGTTGAAGATCTGGCTCAAGCACCTTCTACGATGTCAGCCCTCAAAGTCCTTCAGACTTGTCCCGCACAACGGAAGGCACTGTTGAAAGCTATCGGTGGAATCGATCCGATAGATACGAATTTGATAATATTTGACTTGGAAGATCACATTCCAAGGTTACCCCCTCAACTTTCATTCCTGATCCAAGTGGTTGTCTCTGACAAAAACATTTGTCGCACCATTATCGATGAGGGTGCCTCGACATGTGTTATGTCTCTTGCTTGTTGGAAAGCCATTGGCTCTGCTTCTTTGAATGAATCCCAGAACACTCTTAAAGCCTTCAATGGCTCCGGTTTTAAGCCCTACGGTGTCCTTCCTTCATTTCCCATCACATTAGAAGGCAAAACGGTCCAAGTCAAAGTGGAATTCTTTGATGATCCCCTTGATTATAATCTTTTACTTGGCCGCAGCTGGATCGATTCCATGTGCGTAGTTGTGTCGACCCTTTTTTGTGTAGTACATTTCCCTCATCAAGGAAAGGTTGTTACCATCAACCAACTTGCCTTCTTAAATTCAGATACCCGTACTAGAAACGTACTGTTTATTGCTAAAACCCCACCGGGTTATGAGAACGTCGGTGTAGGCCTTCTAAAAGACTCTTCATTAATGGGTACTTTCCCCATTCCACTGCCCGATGTTCCATGCTCGTCTGTTGCTTCTATCAACATGATCTCCACTTCACCTCATGAACTTCCTGCGTTTGACGACCCTTGGATAGTACCTGACCTTGGAGATCATCTTCGTTTTGGCGACGCAATGTCATTAAGTCCGATTGAATCTGCCTATCAGGCCATCCAATTGGCAACACCTTCTTCCCCCTCTTTTGGTGAGTTGTCTCCCAATCCTTTTCATGTAATTTTCCCCACTGACGAGATGATCATGTCTGTCATGGAGGACACCCCTTGGGATGATGGAAATCATCGTTCCATCCTATTTCGGGAGAAACATACCATTGAGAACTACCATCGGATTTCAACTCCGTCAACTGTTGTTGTCATTTCCACCGCTCTTGAGTCTACACATGATGTGTTTTCCAAAGGGAACTTAAGCAATCTCTCGCCCACTATTCCCCTTAACATCTCCATCAAACCTGAGATTGTCGAAAATGTCCACATTGGAGCTTTGTGTTCTTCCGACGAAATCATTACCAACACATCCATTTTCAAAGAGTTTCATGACATCTTCGCCTGGAGATACAAAGAAATGTCGGGTATCGACCCTGATATTGTGATACATGAGATAAAGACATACCCCAATGCTAAACCCATCTGGCAACGCCTTCATCCAGTTCACCCATGTAAATCGGTTTCTATCAAGCTCGAAGTCGAGAAGCTTCTGAAAGCCGGCTTTATTTATCGGGTGGTTCTCACAGACTGGGTTTCCAATCTTGTCCCGATTTGCAAGAAACAGGGCACCATTCGTGTATGCGTTGATTATAGGGATATCAACAAATCTTGTCCCAAAGACAAATTTCCTACCCCCTTCATCGATCAGATTGTCGATGATTGCACCGGAAGTGAAATCTTCTCTCATGGATGGTTTCTCCGGGTATAATCAAATCAACATTGTTCCCGAGGATCAACATAAGACTGCTTTTATTTGTCCTTGGGGTACTTTTGCCTATCGAAAACTCCCTTTTGGTCTCAAGAATGTTGGCGCAACTTTTCAACGTGCTATGTCTTATGCTTTCCATGATATCAAGCACATCGTTCAACCGTATTTGGATGATTTACCCACTCATTCCATGCACCGAGTCTATCACCCAACCCACCTCCAAGCCATTTTCATTCGCTGTCAATTCTACCGTATACGTTTGAATCCTCATAAGTGCATTTTTTGCATGGAGTCTGACCGTCTTCTAGGTTTTATCATTTCGCATCAAGGGATCCGGGTGGATCCTTTAAAGGTTGAGGTGATCCTTAATCTCCCTCCTCCTTCTACTCTTCGCCAGTTACAAAGTTTGTAGGGGAAAGAAAACTTTCTTCATCATTTTATCCCAAATTATGCTAAGATAACTCGTGGATTTACGCGGCTATTAAAAAAAGATTCAAACTTCGTCTAGGATACCATTGCCAATACTGCTTTTGAAGCTTTGAAGTTGTCCCTAACGTGAGCTCCTCTTCTCTTTCCCCCCGATTACAGTCGTGATTATTTCCTTTATCTTGCTGCCTCAGAGTACACTATTGGTATGGTCCTTGTCCAAGAGGATGATGCTAATGACGAACATGTTATCTACTACTTGAGTCAAAGTTTAATGCCTACTGAAATCAAGTATTTACATGTCGCGAAACTCACATTGGATACCGTCCAAGCCATCCAACGCTTCCGGCACTATATCCTCTCACGCAAGACTATAGTGATTTCTCATTGCAACCCTATGCAACACATTATTACATGTCAATTGTTGGGGGGGAAATACTCCAAATGGATTGTGATACTCCAGGAGTTTGACTTGGAATTCGAATGCGCCAAGTCCAAGAAGTCCTTAGTCTTTGTTGAGTTGATATGCGACTTTCCCCATTCTGTAATGGAAAATGTAGCAGTTGATTCATTACCCGATGAATCTCTTTTCCTTATTAGCACTGATGATCTTTGGTATGGTGATATCATTATATATCTCCAAACCCAGACTCTCCGGCCAAATTTTTCCAATACTGAACGACGTCGAATACAATACCAAGCTTGTCAATACATTATCCTCGGGGATACTCTTTATCGTCAGGGGATTGACTCTATTTTTCAACGTTGTTTAAAGTTCGACGAGGCCAAGAAAGATCTGAATGACTGCCATTATAGAGCCTGTGGTGCTCATATGTTTGGGTATGCTACTGCCCAGAAGATCTTATGAGCAAGGTATTTTTGGCCTTCATTATTTAATGACTGCATAACCGCCATTCAAAAATGCCATGCTTTCCAGACCTATAATAACAATATACGATCACATCCTGCTCCTCTTCACCCTGTGGTCTCAGTTGGTCCCTTTGAGAAATGGGGCATCGATTTCATGACATGTCACCCTCACTCGGCTGGGGGGCATGGTTACATTATTGTAGCCGTCGATTACTTTACGAAATGGGACAAGGCAATGCCGACATTTGACAAAACTGGAAAGACCGCAACATTATTCCTTTTTAATCACGTCATAGCTCATTTTGGTGTTCCCCAAGCTATCGTCACTGATCATGGTAGCCACTTTAGGAATTTTATGATGTCCGAACTTACTGAAAAGTTGGGTCTTTTCCATGATAACTCAACACCCTATTACCCACAAGCCAACGGCCAAGTCGAAGTGATTAACAAATTTCTCATCACTATGTTCCGACGAATGATAGGGATTCATAAAACAAGTTGGCACACAATGTTGTTTTCGGAATTGTGGGCGTACCAGACATCCGTCAAGTCCACTACTGGGTTTACACCTTTTCGATTAGTCTATGGTGTGGAAGCCATTATACCGATTGAATGCGAGATACCCTCTTTAAAGCTAGCTATTGAACTCCTACCCAACACTTCTGCTGAGGAAGAACATCTATTGTATCTTATGCGATTATACGAAACTCGACGCGATGCCACCTTAGTCATAGAAGTTCAGAAAAAGCGCGTTAAGGCCCAATATGACAAACATGTCAAGCCTCGCATTTTCTCTGAAGGTGATCTTGTTCTTCTCTATGAACAAGATCGAGATATGTTAGGAGCCGGGAAATTCGAAGCCATGTGGCGAGGTCCTTATATCGTTCGACAAGTTTTGGAAAACGGATCTTATGAGTTAGTAGATTACGATGGTATCCCTTTGAGTGAACCCAGGAATGGGTTGTACTTGAAGAAGTACTATGCATAAAATCATCTGTGCACAAGTACTTGTATTTTTAATGTATCATACTTCTTGTGTGTTATTATAGCTTGCTTTTGTCGTTATCTAGTCTCTACCCTTATGTGACGTTGTGTTTGATTTCTAGATGTTGGAGTCTTCGCTACCCTATATTGGCTTTGCTGATGGCGCTAGCCATAGTACTCAGAACCTTGCTTCCACTGCATGGGTAATTTACGTCCCTACAAACGAACTTGTCTCCTTACGAGGTGTGTGTCTCGATCGTGCGACCAACAACATTGCAGAGTATAGCATCGTTATTGAATTATTGGTTGATGTTATCTCGCTCGGAATCTGTCATTTGGTTGTGCGACTCAATTCACAGCTTGTAGTACTAAAGTTAAGTAATGTCTATACTATTCAAAGTCCTACTTTGTTACGGGTGTATTTACGGATTCGCCTCTTGGAACGTTATTTTGATTACATTGAATATCAACATATTCCTAGATGTCTAAATACATTAACAGATGCATTGGCTAACTATGTATTAGACAGACATTTGAATCATTTATAAATCAATCACATCAATGTTCACACAATACAAGATAAACCGGTAGAAGTTGTCTGTATATATAACGATCAAAAGAGTTTTTTACAAAACGTTTTGTCCGAAGACCAAAATGTCAAAATCTGAAGCTCATAGCTTCTACAAATTGACGTCATGGACGACATTCACGGTAACACACGACTGCCTGAGAAACCCTATGGAGCAGTCGACTCATGGAACCTGACACTCCTACAGTATGACGTTGATCGCGTCGTGGAACCTATTCAAGAGGCATGTCTGGAATATCTGTGGTCAGGCCCTCTATATTTTGTTCCACTACTTGATAATCCTCGGCATATTGTGGTGTTTCCACTACCTCTCCTCGCCGCCGAATGGGAGAAGTACCAGGAGGTCGATAAGGTCCAACATCTGTGTCATCAAAAATGAATTTTGTATTTAGTATTTGGATGAACTTATAAAACAAAAACATTTGAATATGATAAAAATTCACAAAAACATTTAAAAAGAAAAAAATGTGTGCACTTCTTACCAAGGTCCCCCCACTGAGCATCCTCTGGTAGTACTAAGTCTGAATCTCCTCGGAAATCCAACCCGGCATAAACATAATCATCAACCATCAACATCTGTGGTTGAAGCCAGTCAAAGAAGGTATCATCATACTTGATGATCAGTCCAACTACGTGTCAGGCCATAAGCTGACACCATCTCAGCATCCTTGGATCCCTGGGAACTGGTAAATTCCACTCAACCTGCAGCCTCAATAATGGAACCCTCTCAAGGAAGAAGGACACTAGCAAAGATTCGTACCCAAATTGCTTTAGTTTGCCTCATCTGCATTTGGTCAACTGCCTTTTTACGCTACGAAGCATTGCATCTGCCCAGTTGAAAACTCGAGCTTCAGTACACTCTATGGAATACTGGAAGTAACTCTGTAGCGCCATGTGAGGAGTAGAAATCCTAGCCATCTGAGCTATGGTGAATAGGATAGTATGGAGGGTCAAATATTGTACCCCCCAAATAGCTACCTTTCCTTTCTTCCTCTCTGTCTTAGGAACACAGTGAATGCGAAAGTACTCACTCATGGGCAACCCACCACCCCTGCTACCAGTCAGGCTCACGTAGTACCCCCGTCATGACAATCCAGTCAAAAAGTAAATGTCCTCAATATCTAAGGACAATGTGTGGACCCCCACATGAAATACCTTCTGATCAGGATCCCACATACGCACAAGGTACTCTAATAACCTAACTTGGGCCCTCATGCCTGGGATACGAAAGTACTTCAGGAGGCCACAGTTTCTCAAAGCAACAATAGTAGGTGGATGATTTCTAGAAATTGCATTGTCTTCTTCATGCTCCCTTTCACGCCATTCAAGAACCATTTTGATGGCTAATTACCTGCATAAGAAGCACAAAAAGAAGATTAGCAACTCTATTCATGAATTGGTTCCTTTTTATTGGGAAAAATCTTTAAAAAATTTTGAGCTTTGTGGTTCTCGCAGGTGCCCTTTGGGCACAGTGCGAGAACCTCACAGGCTATTGTGGGCTCACCTGCGAGAATGCCCCATTCTCGCAGGTCTCATGTAACCCACCTACGAGAATGACAGAGTGCAAGTAGGGCTCATAAAATCAACTTACAAATGAATTTTTAACGAATGGAAATGAAAAATTAAACCATGAAAGAGTAAAGGACAAAGAGCCTACCTCACTATCACTGGCAGCTCGCTGAATGGACGCTCGTAACTCCCGCAATCTAATGCCGATCTTCGAGGGTAAAAGAGGGGGTTTTGAGCTCAAATAGTGGAAAAGTGAAAATGATATGGTAAAAAGAGTTTTTACTCCTTTTTATTTACTTTTACCATGTCATTTGTTTTTTTATGATTATTTATCTATTAAAACCTAATCCCTAATGTCCTTTTGAGTGTAAATTTTGCAGGCGTAATGAATTCGATGTTCATATACAGGGATGTAGACATAATTTTCTTTTTCCATCGCATGTTTTGATTGTTTTTTATGGTTTTTGTATAAAACCTCGAGCATGGTCTTTGTCCATTCTCACGCTTGAAAATACATGAGAACGTGATTGAGCATACTTTTATCACTTTTTAGAGCTCAATAAGGTTATACGAAAAAGGAACCCCCCTGGAGTCCTCTTTAAGCTCTTTTCAGACTCTCTAAAGATGAAAAGATAGCCGAGCGACCTTGCTATTTTCACGCTCGATAAAGTATTTGAAGAAAGCACTTGATGAGCGATAATTTATCTCTTTTTCGGTCTCATCGGACTATTTTATGAAAAAGGAACTGAGAGAGTTCTCTGTTAAGTGTTTTTTCAGACTCTATAATCATGAAAAACCTTCGATTTTTCTATCTCTGGACTCGTTAAACAAACATTGACAGACCCGTAATGGGACCGAACCACTCCTTCTTAGGGTTCGTTAAACATACTCCAAAGGACTTATCCGAAGGATAAGCTTATATGAACAAGCATATGTTATCCTCCTCAAGCTTGCGTAAAAATAAAGAGGTACTCGTCAGAAATGGTGGGGGGGAATTTGGGAAAGGGATATGTTATCATCTTCGTATTGATTGGCAGTAAGTGTCACTCTTGAACATGACACCCCCTATTCATCATTTGAAGCCAGTTTGGGAAATCCATTTTCCTCTCATTTGATTTGCTACAAGGTTATTCCCTGTGTCGTATTTGAGTCAATGCTGCCAAATCATTGGTCGTGTCGTTCATATGTTCAAGAGAATTCCATATGAAACCTCTGTTGAGTCGGCCATCTGCAGTTGTCCATTCTCTATGTGTCGGCCTTCCCTGTGTCCAGTTCAATTTGCATAATACTCTATTTCACCTTCAAAATATGTTACTCATTTCGTGTCATTGATGGGGGATACATCAAGGCCCTCCCATGATGAGTTTTGTTCCGTCAACTTCATATCATTATCCAGAATCAAGACTTAGAAATTCTTTGGTACCTTGGAGCTTACATGCCTCAATGGCAGGTTTCCTCACTTTCGACAGTGGGTTTACATCATTGACCTCTGATCAAAAGATTCCATTGGATGTTCAACTTCAACTCATTCATTCACACTCAATGGATTGTACTAGAGTACCTTGGGAGTCATTGACATCAATGGTGATTTCCCTCGCACTTGTTAACGGTTTCATCAATGACCGGTAATCAAGTGGTTTCTGCCATGTTCGACTTCAACACATGTAATCACATGGATAGATTCGTACTTTGGGCGACAAGATTGAAGACCTTGGATATCATCTCTTTGTCCAGGTTGCGATGGAGTATGTATAATCTGCGACACATAGATTCACTGTGTATGTCTCGTGGCTATGTTGTCTCAATTTGAAATTTTTTCGCATAGATCCACAGTGTATTCCTGGTGGCTATGCTATATTTTGACGGCATGGATCCACAGTGTATGATTGGTGGCCATGACCTATGTATACAATGTCATCCATCTATGATCTGAGTATGGGAATGCCTACCTCATAATTGGTATATATGATATTCTGCAGATGCTTGGTTGTTCGCAGGTTTTCGATTAGGTGTGCTCTTGGTTTCCGACACACACATGTAGCTTACAAAGTCTTTCGGCTGTCACTGATTCCAACCTCATACTTTGGGGGGCATTATATTACCCATGATTTTGGTCATCATGATGGTGTATTAATGATGGTGTACTCAGGCTCTTCATAAGAACTTTCTCCTGAGAAAAGTTACTTTCATCTCTTCCTAGAAAACTCATTTTTGAAGAGGGTTCGCAGGCTGCTAGTATCCCAGGGTGCGAGAATGCTTGATTCTTGCAGGCGGCCTTAAGTTGGGGTGTGAACTTCTCGCACTGTGTTGAATAGCCAGGGTGCAAACTCTTCCTAAAGCATGGAAAAAGATGAATTCTCGATGCTTCTAGAAGGGAATGTTCTAGAAGAATGGGTTGGCATTCGAATGGTTATCCTTGTACTAGATTCCCTGATATTTTGAGATCCTTCTTATCCAAGTAACTATCTCATTCTCTCCTATATATTGAGGGAATTCTCATGGAAAAGGTTAAGCAAGATTCATTGGATAATTGGTGAAAGAATTGTGTGAAGGACTTAGCTTGAACAATAGCTTGGAGACTCTAGCAAATCTATCAAGAGGATTTGATCTTATTCATGCAAGGATTGAGAAAGTGTGTGTGTTGGAGCCAAGAGCCATCGAAAGGAATCTTGCGACATCAAGGCTATCAGGTTGTAATCTTTACTTTCAATGAATATGATACAATGGCATGTCCCTTTCCAATAAAGCTATTTCCACTTTATTGTGTAATTCCTTGATCATACACATAAGTTGAGAGTTGAATATATTGTGCTATCTTCACTTTGGTTGGTTTGTGTTGTCTTGGTCTTGACTTCACAAGAGCACCAGAGTGAAGCGGGAGAAACAAAGACCCTAGGAAGAGATAATAAGGTATGTTATTTGTTCCTTCCTCCTAGTTAATTCAATGGTCAAAACTTAGGGAAAGAGTCATGTCCTGTCTTGTTTTGTTCTAGATCCAGGTGGATCTAGGGAGATCTGTTAGTGTCTGCACCTACCGATTAGTTCGATAACAAGTATTTAAGACTATCATGATCTGTTTTGACCTTGAAGTTCCTACCTATTAGGTAAGGACACCACTTCTTCAATGCATGTAGTATTTCCATCATTTCCTTCTCATAAATGGGTTTGTGTAAGTCCTTTCCCTTGAGTGGTCGACTTTCAAAAGCCAGAGGCCTTCCTTTTTGCATTAGGACATCACCAATTCCATTTCCTGAGGCATCACATTCCACAATAAAGGTTTTTGTGAAGTCTGGAGTGGTCAAGACAGGAGCTTTACACATCACCTCTTTAAGTTGTTCAAAAGATTTAGTTTCCTCTGGAGTCCATGAAAATGCATCCTTCTTAGTTAGTGTCGTTAAAGGTGTTGCTATTCTTCCATAGTTCCGAACAAACTTGTGGTAGTAACATGTCAAACCCAAAAATCCTCTAAGATTATTCAATGTTTTGGAAATCGGCCAGTCCATCATGGCATTAATCTTTTTAGGGTCTACGTTGACACCTTCATGAGATACAATATGACCCAAATAATCTACCTCCTTTAATCCAAAGAAACATTTGGATGGTTTGGCATATAGTTGTTTCTCCTTTAGTGTTGTAGCACCTTGTCAAAATGTCTCACATGATCCTCCCAAGACTTGTTATAGATTAGTATATCATCAAAAAATACTAACACAAATTTTTTAAGGAAGGGCTTGAAAATGGAATTCATCAACCCTTGGAATGTGGAAGGTGCATTAGTAAGGCCAAAAGGCATGACCAAAAATTCATAATGGCCTTCATGAGTTCGGAATGTTGTTTTTGGGATATCTTCTTCCTTCATTCTAA
>ML784285.1:8194-25083 GCA_009831015.1 Picea engelmannii | reverse complement strand
ACCTTGTAGGTTGAGGTGTTTTAGAAGAAGGAGAATTGTTCTCTCTATAGATGTTAGGATTGGTCCTTCTAGTAGCCATAGCCATATTTTTACTTTCAACATTTCTTGCCACCTTAAATGCATTCTCCAACAATTTGGGTTCCCAAAGGTGAACCTCATGTTGAATATTATCCTTTAAAGTTCCTATGAATACATCAATCAAGTGCTCATCTGGAATATCAGTTACCTTTATATTTAATCTTTGGAAGTTCTCAATGTGCTCAGTAACTGAACCCTTTTGCTTGAGATTTATCAATTGTCTAAAGAAGGTATTGCTCCTTGTATCCTCATAGTGTGCTATCATTTATTCTGTGAAAATTGTCCAAGTGACAATTCATTTGCGAGAACAAAGTTATTGATACCATACAAATTGATTAGGTTCTAAATATAAAGAAGCAATTCGTACCTTTTGTGTATGTGGCACAGTATGGAGATCAAAGAATTGCTCCATTTGAAGTATCCATGTGATTGGGTCCTTGCCATAAAACTTCCTCATATCACTCTTAGGAATGTAGTTGGTATTCAAACCAAAGTTGGAGTTTATCCATTCTTGATTCACCTTCCTTGTGTCCTCATCATGAATTTCATGGGATGCATTTTCACTTTCAGGTGTCTTCTCTGTTACGAAAATTTTCAATACTTCCATGATCTCCCCTTTTAAACCATCCATCATCTCTTGTAGTTCATATTTTGTTACTATATTCTTTTGTAAATCATTTATGTCCCTACGCATTTCTTCACCTTCATCAAGAGTCCAATTAGGATTTTCTGGAGGATTATTCGGTGTAGAAGCTCCCTTTTTGGGTGGCATGTTGGCCAAGTATCACTTTTGAACCTTGATTTTGAGGTGGTTCTGCTAGACATTCTTTCTTCTGTTGTATCTCCCAATGTTCGGCCCTTCTAGGTATCAAAATTTATTTTATGTAGTTCTCTGATATTTCTTCTCTGCAATCCCACATGTCTGATCAAAATTGGATGTGCCAAGTGGAATTTAGGGTAACTTCCCCACAACTTGCCCATTTTTGGCCTTTCCAGGAGATATCACTTGTATAACATTCCCCGCACAAAATAATTGATATAAAATTATGAAACTCGCACCAGAAATACTAAAGATTGTCCACAATCCAATGAAACTAGTCCCACTCAATTTGGATACTCTAGGAAGAAGTTATGATTTTTTTACCTGGAACACCTTCTTGAGACTAGTCAATAGCTCTAGTCAAATACCCTATCGTACACAGGGTGTATCTACAAATTTAATATGAAACAGAAGCTGACATGTTTACCACAATTACCTTACTAATTTCTATGAATAGCCTCCAGATTTCATGGTCTGAAATGTTACACAAATTTTTTTATGGTGAAAATTCCGCAATGACGCGGTTCAGGATGATTCCAGAACCCTATCTTGTAAAGGTTGTATCTCCGAAATTTTATGGCCTAAGGAGCTAAGTTTTGAACCCAACATACCTTGGTCCATCTATTAAATATCATCCAAGCCATTCCTTCTGAAACATTGTAGAAAAAAAGTTATAGTGAAAATTCCAAGGTGTCTTAGATGTAGCAGCGAAACCCCAAGACCTTAAGCTCTGATACCATATGTTAAGAACCAAATATCAATATAGCATAGAAAAACCTCAGAAAAAGTACTCAACGCCTTCAAAAATATATCATTTCATATAATAAGCCTCTTTGAGGGGGAAACCTCCTTTTACCCCACTTAAATGTTCAAGTACAAGATGATTCAAAATGAAAATGTCTCCTTGGTATATATACGAGACTAGGAGGTATAATTACAACTAATGGCCTAAAGACGACATAAATAAAATAAAATTACTAATATAATATGACCCAATTAAGGGGTAATGAGCCAATATTAGGGCTTAACACTTTTATTATTTTTAGGACTTTAGTTGGCCAACAGAGCCATTAAACTCGTTGGGTCATTTCATTCCAAACGACTTGGGTTATTTAGACAACCTCGGTCTGGATTTGACCTTCCAGTTGATAGTGTGTCATTTACGCCCATCAACAAATGGTGTTAGAAGGAGGACAAAGGTAAATTTAATGATTAAATGTTTTACCCCTCAGCCTGTCATAATTCCAGATTTATAAATTTTTCTTATGTGTCATCTTGAAATGCACTAGAAGGCAAGCCAGACTGACAAGATGACCTTGTAGGAGTCTTTGTTTTGAATGTATTTAATTCCCCATGGCTCCCCAAATCACTATGTTGGAACATGCTTTCCACTTCTCATTACCTGATATTCCCAACGAGACAATCCCTCTCTTGTCCAAACTCACCTTTGATGGTGGGGGGGATGTATCTACAAAAGACCATCTTAACAAGTTTTGGTGTAAATGCATCAAGCATGATCTTTCTGATTTAAAGGTTTTATGTAGATTGTTTTCTTTCACTTTAAGGGGGTAGATTAAACATTGGTTTGAGTCTTTTCCAACATATCACATTATTGATTGGTTTGAGTCTTTTCCAAAATATCACATTATTGATTGGTTTGAGTTTGTAGATGAATTTTTAGATGCTTTTGAAAAATATAATTACAATAATTATGTGAAGAATTTTGGACTTTGCTAATCAATAAAAATTCATCTCTAGAAGGATTTTCAACAAGAATCCATCATGTTCTCTGTAAATTTAATCTTTATGACATGTCATTTGTACTAAATCTACTCTATGATGCTTGCATCCCTTTCATCCAGTCACATTCAATCACGAATGATTAATCAGTTGCAAATCCTATCACTCAATTGCGAGAACAATTTTGTTCACATGATGAGAGGAATTCATCTGGAAATTTTGAACAAGCAAGGGAGGTAAAATCTATTGAAAAGGTTCTTACTGACAATCAAATTGGTTTTTCCTCTAAATCATTGTATACTCAATCCTTGACCATCGTGGAAGAAGATTTGATATTGGGTCAAGTTGAATTTACATATTCTTCTAACCCTTTCTCTAATCAGTACTTAAATTCAATTATTGAAGAACACTTAGGTGACAAAATTTATCTTAAGCATTCTAACATTCCAATGAAACTGATTAGAGATGTATATATACAATTGGAAGAAGAAACCTTAAACCCTCATCTACAAATCATACCTTATCCACAAGAAAGATCAGATGTTTGTCGTGAAAGTTTTGAATTATCTATCATACAGGAGACAAATTTAGATGATCATATTATGCTGAAGAATTTATCACCAAAACAGAGTGAAAGTTTTAAAGAAAGTAAAGAGGAATGTCTTGAGAATACCATTGTTAAATATCATAGCTCAAGATATTCTTTTCAAGTTCTCATTTTTTATTCCTCTTACTCTTTTGTTGATGGGCGAAATTGACCGTCCATCAACTGAGAGAGTGGAACCGGTCTGGGGTTGTCTAATAACCCAAGCCGTTTGGAATGAACCACCCTGACGAGTTTAGTGGCTCCATTAGTCGATCTAAGGTCCTAAGAAAACCAAAGCGAAAACTAATCTAAACTAACTAATCTAACTAAAACTCAATAAAAAAAACTAAACTAACTAACAATAAATAAAACTAACTACTAAACAAACTAACTAATCTACTATTTTTATATATACAAACTACTAACTGAAATATAACTTATTTACAAAATATACAATATCTACAAAATACAGATTTAAATAAAACCTAGAAAACTCATTTGCTTTCTGCCCTAAGACAGAGAAAGATATTTTTGTTGATTTTTGATTTTATGAATAAGAAATAAAACTTACTGAAATTAAACAATCTAATATACTAACTACACATATATCTAACTAAAATACTAACAAATATACTAAACAAATAAACAACAAACAGACCTGGAAACGCTCCAGATTTGTCCTATGTATGATGACTATTCAAGCAGATCGGAGGGAGGAAACCCGCACCGAATAATCCATAAGCTTCTCGTAAACGATAGCTGCAATGCTCTTTGAGTTTGTTTACAGGACAAACAAGACATAAAAAATCATAACAATTATATGATTTATAAATCTCTGCAATTAGGTAAACCTGTTATGCAAAAACTTATACTTAATAATTCAATAAATGAAGAAGAGAAATCTGTCATTCACAAACTGAATCATGTAATTGCTATGTTTTTAAATATTGGAAGAAATTAGATATGGATCATATTAATTAAATCATATTATATGCAAAAGACTAAGATAGCTAAAGTAGTCATTAACCAAATGCAAATTGATAAACATAAACGTGAAACAAAAGATTGATATTATGAAAAGATAAATTTGTAGCAGAACATCAACTTCTGTCTCAGTTTGTATTAAAATTCCATATCCTTGTTCTCCCACGAATGAGGATGATCCTTATTACAAAAATAATAAGTATTTAAAGGTTTTCCACAGGGTAAAACCTCCCTGTGAAAATTATAAAACTGTTTACATGAAATCTGGGAGATATCCCAAAGTTATCTAAACTAAGAAACTAAAATAAAACTAAAACATCTAGATATACTCTAAATTGTCCATCAAATCCCATGCAATTAAAATTCACCTGAAAAGGACCAAAAATAGACGAGTTAGAAGACTCTTTTATTAATAAAATGATAAAAATTAAATTCTATAGACCAGCTACAGAATCATGCGATTCTGTAGCTAGTCTAAATGAGATACAGAATCAGCATCAGAATCGATTCAAAATCTTTTAAAAGAATTAAATCCAATTATCTTCCAATAACCATTTGAAAATGAATCATTGAGATTGAAATGGTTTTATCAATCAACATTAAACAGGATAAAAAATGATTCAACCGAACACAGAGATAGGAATACTCTGCTCTTTTGTTACCACAAAATTGGGTCCACAGAGTCATAATCGGACAGTCATAAGATTGTTTCATATCCAATTGAAACTGATAATCAAACATATCGTATGCAATTGCTAAACAAGAGATATGATCCAATCCAACAAAATCATTTTCCAATCGTTATAGCTGTAACGATATAGAAAAACGATTCATATCATAAACGAATTAAATCAACACTAGTGCGTAACTGTCTATAAATGAAATCGTGATGAAATCACTCAGCTGGAAACAGGGTTCACAAGAATTATATGATTGCTTGTTTTTAGTAAACTGGGTAGACAATATCGATTTCCTTTGATCAAAATTATTTGTTTAAAACGCATTATTACCGAATTCAATAGAGAAAACAAATATTGACCAATTCATTTGCAAGTTAAAAACAGACAAAGCAACACTTCACGATGTGAATCCAACTCATGAGAGCAATCGAATTAACTGAATTCGATTTAAGCTAATCAAACAGTAAGGAGTCTTAACATAATCATCATGAATCGAAACTGTCCCACGATTCAGGTATGAATATTACTAGCATCGGCTTACATGAGCATATCATTTTTGTAAAAACAGAGTCATTTTTTCCCAAATTAAAACCGAATAGAACAATATTCACGCTTTTTTGAAAGTCACATGATAGAGCATATCATAACCAACAGACTCTTTGAAATAGTTTACCAATAAGAGCATCCGAACCATAACAAGATCAAATCCAACATGATCATAATCATGAAAACTTACAGCTCGGAGTAGATACCAAACCAATTCAATTGAAAGCACAACGTCCATTTCGTTAACTCAATCAGACAGGCACTCAAATCAAATCAAACGAAAACCAATCAAATCAAAATGAGAATCTATCTATGTCTAAACTGGGGATGATCAAACCATATATCCAAACGATATTTCATTTTATTCAAAGCAAATCTATATATAGAATGCACACAATTATAACAGAGCCATTCAAGATGTAAACAGAGCTATTTAAAAACTGAGTTCAAATCATTATATCAACCTAGATTATTTACAAAACAAAACGATGCAAAACCATACCTGTGTAGCGACGAGGCTGTTTGATTATGCCATCTTGGAATTTACAACAGCCGTGGTTGATTCCACATTTTTGAACAGGATGGAGCCAGTTGTTTTTTTCTTTTTATCTGTTGTTTGTAGCTTGGCTTTTTTATTGGTTAGCACTGCAATCTGGTCTTCCAGTGATTGAATCTTTGACTGGAGTATAGGAACATCAATATAATACCGTTCTAACCATGAATTACATTGGTCACAGGGTGACTGTGTGGGTTTAAACAGAGCAGGCAAGGGTTTGGCCAAATGACCGAGGGTTTCACAAGGCAACTTAATACCCGATTAGTTAGGGTCATCCTTTAGGCAGGGGGGTAGGTTTGATACAAAATCATAAGGGGGCTCTGCACATAAACCTTGCGAGTAGGGGTACTCGCTAGCCAAAAAACGCTCAATATTTGAATCAAAATCCTCGCTCAGAACTATAGGGTTGGACTCGGCAGAGGGTTTCGGCTTGTTTCTGGCCATTCTCGAAATGAGTCAGGCATTCGTTTTCCCTTTGGCATTTGCAGCAATGTTTACCTTGGGATTTTTTCTCATAGGCTTTTTAATGGCCTCTGCACTCTTAGTTACAGTGTCGGGTAGGTCAACATAAGGCTTGGCCGAGGGTTTAGGTAGTAAGATATGTAAGGGTACATGCGGTTCGAGTTTCATTTCAATTACCACAGGTTTATCAACCTGTACAGGGTCGGTGTCTTCAAAGTCATTACGGGTGATGAAAGCCTTCCAACTATCACCAAGAAAATTCAAATGATAAACAACGATGAGCTTAATAAGCCCATGGTGGAACAGGCTGTTGTTAACCTTGTGCCTCTTAAACGTTTTGGACATTTTATATAGGCTCCGATGAAAATAGAAAGGCATGTTTAGAGGATACCCTATAAAAATCATCAATAGACACAGGTGGTAGAGGAACACAAGTCCGTATCGACCTTCATAGGTCACAAACTGCTTAAGTATCATTAACAAGTTGTGCCATCGTGGTTTTAGCATAGATATGGGCATACCTCTATCACAAGAGGTGACTTTACGTGATTGAAACAAAAATGTCCACGACACTTCTTCGACCTTGCAATTCTTAAACCAGCGTTGTCCCGAAGGAGGTAACCCCGTAGCTGAGCTGATAAAATGTTCATCAATTTCTAACTGTATGTCGCCTACCTTGGCTCGATAGCCATCGAAGGTCATGGCAAACTGTCGTGCTACACAAAGGTTAAAACCCTCAAATCGTTTCACGAAGGTAAGCCATCCACTGTCTTCCAAATCTCGACGGGCATTGTCAAACATCAACAGGGCTTGACTGCCATTGGGCTCGACTCGCACGACTGGTGCCATGGAGTCGAACACATGGTAGGGGAAGGGTTTGGATTCACCAACACACACAGGAGCAGCGCTACCCGAGCCAACAACAATGAACGAGCAAAAAGGGATAAGCATAAATGCGAGCATGCGAAGGTGGTGGAGTCTGCCATGCAAAATATTCATTACCCAAGTACAACCGTCGATTTACATAGATGTTCACTCCATAATAATAGTTTAACCATTAAGTCATGTGTACAACCAATAAAATCCAATGTGTATACCAATGTGCGCAAACATTATACCATAATGTTCAAACGTCCGATATATAAATCAAAACCCAAAATCAACTATGCGCCAATGTATATAATCAAAAGTTTAACCAAGGTGCCAAATGGTATTCATATAGTTGACCAGCCAATAAGTTATGAAAATATTAACATAAGGATTTTATCATATATATATAAAAAAATTAATCATAACCCCTATGCATTTTCATAGAATTAATGATCAGGCAAGTCATATAAAGTGCAAATCCAAAGGCTAAATGCCTTACAAACGCAATAAAACCGAGTTATACAATCAATCGAAGTATGAGAACCGATTAGAGGACTTTGCCAATTGTATAATGATCAATAAAAGGTGAGCGCAATAGGCATGATGACAAAAGAGATATTGTCAGTTCAGATAATGATCGAAATATGACTTCGAAAGGAGAAGTTTTCACGCTTACAATCATGAAAACAAAATGAAAAAAAATGTATAAATGTCGCGAAAGATGAAAATGTCATCTATTTTGAAAATTGCCACAAAATCTTGATGTTTGCAAGACATAGGTGTAGGAAGCTTATAGGATAATAGAAAAAGTGAATTGGCTGCCAACAATGGCGACACACTGGTAGAAGCAGTTATCTCTGTCAAAAGAAACAAATTCAGATTAGGACAGCAAAGAAAATTTCAACTCAAAAATGACAACCATAAAATCGTACTAACATCATCATTAACCATCTTTTCCAGCAGTGTTTCAAAGATGAAAACTAATAACAGTCTTAAGATCAGCAAGTCAAATATTAAAGATAAAATCTCCAATATTGTTGGCATAGCCACTACTGCCAGTAGGCGTCCATAGCCTCGACAGGGTTGCCATTTAACCCACTCTGACATATGTATCCTGTTAAGAAGTTCTGGATCAGAATAAAGGACATCAAAGAGGTTTCTTTTTTGCAAATTTTCATATACTCGACATTGCTTCGCTGCCAGCAGGCCTATTCAGTACCCCGACGAAGTTGTCTTGGTGACATGCATGCATTTACCCGCTGCCAGCAGACCTGTTCAATATCCTGGCGGGTTTACAAGCACTTCCCACATCTCTTATTCATAATTTTTTTTTTATTTTTTTTTATAGATATATATTTGAGCGGGGTGGCGCTGAAATTTTTGATATTTTAACATATTTTTTTAGACCTCATCAGAATTTTTTTAGAACTTTCCTTTATTAAGATCCAGAGATGTTTTATTTACAAAACAACTTCCTACGATAGGGATACATCTTCTGAGTCATTCCTTTACGGAAAATGGACAACGTAAAAAGATAATAGATGATCTTGACAAGCTTTGCTCAGAGATTGAAATAAGTTAACTTCTTTTAAACAACAGATTTTCCAACACAGATATCAATTTCAGCAATATATCATTGATGTTTGTAAAAATTTTCAGAAGTTATTTCAGCAAAGAAAATTTTCTATCGTCTTTGTCTGAATAGCTCAGTGTACAGGTATGTATATTTTTCAAAAAAAAAAACACAAACTGATAAATTCAAATCAAAATCAAAATCAAAATGGAAACGAAAACAAAAATGAAATATTTACATAATATACAAGGGTAGTTATCAAGCAAAGTATCTTTTCAGGGCTTGGCCATTCACCGGATAGGTGTCAAGCTGCCCTTCACGATTCTGCAATCGAAAGGAACTAGGGCCCAACTTTTCAACAATTAAAAATGGTCAAAGCCACAAGTTTTGAAATTTAGTGTGCTCACCCTTTCCTTCGTGTGGTTTGTCCCATTTTAAGACGAGATTACCTACTTCAAAATTCCTATCAGAAGCAGAATTAGAATCGAACCAGCTTTTAACCAATTGTTGATGTTGATCTAACTTACGCTTAGCTTGGGCTCTTACTTATTCTAGCTTCATCAAAGCATTAATTCAGTTTTATAAAAGGGGAAAATCTTCTTCTTGGATTTTTTGTGACAACTGAAGCGAAGGAAGAAGAATGTGAGGTGGCAGAATTGCTTCTCTGCCGTAAACGAGAAAAAAGGGGAAATTACCTATAACATCTTTTTGCGTTACCCTATCAGCCCACAGTGCGTTCAGCAGTGCATTGTGCCAATTCTTGTGATTTTCAACCACAGTTCTCTTGATAATTTTGATCAAGTTCTTGTTTGTTGATTCTGCTAATCCGTTGCCCTGGGGGTAGTAACTAGCAGAATACTTCAGCTTTATTCCTTTCTCCAAAGCAAACTTGCTCATCTCAAGAGAATAAAAGTATGAAGCATTATCAAAGACCAGACAATTAGGGATACCGAAACGAGTGATAATATTCGATTTTAGAAAAGCGATTACCTGACTAGTGTTGACAGTTCTTAGCGCAGCAGCTTCAGACCATCGAGTAAAGTAATCTGTGGTTGTCAAAATATACTTGTGTTGTTGCAAGGACGGAGGGTTAACTGGACCTATGATATCAAGGCCCCATTGCTGGAAAGGAGAATCTACTGAAACGGGTTGCAAGGGAAAGGATGGTTTTTGTAACCGCCCTGATGATTTCTGACAGATGATACATTTATGAAACAAGGCATGGGCGTCCCTAAAAATCATGGGCCAGTAGTAACCATCTCTTAAGACCTTATGAGAAGTGGTGTCACCACCAAAGTGACTACTAGCTTTTCCTGCATGCAACTCGAGCAAGACTTTTTTTGCTTCGTCTTTCTCGAGACAGCACATCAGTACGTCGTCAAAATTCTGACGAAATAGTATACCATTAACCAAATGAAAGGAGGCAGAATTTAGCCTCAAGGATCTTCTCTTGGCGGGATCAAGGTGACGGGGTGCTGACCCATGTTCAAGACATAATCTAATATCGTCGTACCAGGGACTAACGAGGTTTTGTGTGCAACAAATTAGGCTTTGATCGCTTTGTCCTAGGTTTGACTTATCACTATCTTCTGGCTATCTGGTTTCCGAATCAACAACCAACTTACACAACCCTTGGCCTCTCACAATATGAGCTGGGGCGATTTCTAAGTCATACTCCTGCAAGGAGGTGACCCAGTTAGCTCTCTTCTCTCCTAACTCCTTCTGCACTAACAAGTTCCTTACGACAGGGTAGGGGACAATGACTTTCGTCTTTGACTTCAAAAGATAAGACCGAAAATGCTTAACTGCTTTGAAAATAGTGTAGGCTTGCCGATCAACCGTTGGGTAGTTAAGTTCAGCACCTTTGAAAGCAGAGCTCATAAAGGCGATGGGTACTTCGTTGTTATCGTCATTCTTCTGAGTTAGGACAGCGACATAGGAACGGTCAGAGGCAAAAGTATAGAGTGTAAAATCTTGAGAAAAGTCAGGGATCATGAGAGATGGAGCATCTATTATGGCCTTCTTTATGGCATTAAAATCTTGATTTTCTGTGGGTCCCCAGTGATATTGGGTGTCTTTCTTAATTAGGTTCTATAGAGGCCTGACCATTTCGAAGAAACTGGGGACGAATCTCCTCACGAAGTTAATCTGGCCTAAGAAAGACTGCATGGATTTTTTGGATGTAGGAGGGGGAAGTTTAGCAATGAATTGAGTCCTCTCGGGGTCAATAATCATCCCATCAATAGACACAATGAATCCTAGGAGTTTACCCTGTTCTACTGCAAAGATGGAATTTTTGGGGTTCAAGGAGATGCCGTATTTACGACATTGCAGTAGAACGGCTCGTAAGTGAGCTAGATGATCGTCTTTGTTTTTAGAATAAACGGTCACATCATCTAAGTAAACTACGATGGAGTGATTGATTAAGCCTCGAAAAGAAATGTCCATTTCTCTCTGAAAGGTAGCACCAACATTAATCAATCCAAAGGGCATTTTTCGATAAGCATAAGTGCCCCACGGAGTACGGAAGGTAATTTTGAGTTGGTCTGGTGGAGACATCAAGACTTGGTTGTATCCAGAGAAACCATCCAATAAAGATAGCCTCTCGAAACCAGATACCTGTTGCAGGATCTGTTCCATGGGTGGGACAGGATAGTTGTCTTTATCAGACGCTCTATTGAGGTTTTGAAAATCGACGCAAAGTCGGATTTCCCCGTTTTTCTTCCAAACTGGGACAAGGTTGGACACCCATTGAGTGTGCCTAACAGGAAAAATTATTTTAGCACTTAGGAGTTTATTCAATTCTTTTTGAACGGTCGGTTCTAGTTTAGGGTGCATTTTCCTCAGTTTCTGTTGGAAGGGTAAGGTTTGGGGCTTCATCGGGATGACATGTTGTATGATATTAGGGTCGAAGGTTTTAAGGTCATCATATGTCCATGCAAAGACATTCTTAAATTCTTTAAATAATTTAACAAATGCAGCTTTATCTTGTCTAGAGCATCCCAAGCCTAGGTTAATGCATTGAGGATTTTCACTAGTTCCTAAGTTCACTTTTTCATAAGATAGCGAGGAACTATTGGTTTTACAATTGACCGTGTTTTTAAATTTATCTTCAAAATCATAAAACTTCTCTAATCTAACTATAGATTTGGGTATGGAATTTACCATGTCTGATAGAGCTTCAGGATATTTCAGATCAGGTATTACCGTAAAATCGTGCAAATTTTCGTCGTGTGTGCGTTCATCTGTCACCGCGCCTTGAAAGGTTTCTTCCATGTGCAGAAAGTTAATGATCTGTTGATCATCATAAAACACTCTCCAGTTTGTGATATTGTCAGGAACAGATGGTCGAAACAATAGCTCGACGGAGAATGCATCTGGGGACAAGCCTTCTGTAGGAAGAAGTTTAGAGGCTACATTAGCTAATAGATCTGCTTCAGCGTTATTTAGTCTAGGAATGGAATTTATATTGAAAGTGGAAAATTTATTCATTAAACTCCATACCTCAGACTGGTAACTTTTGAGATGCGGGGAAAGACAGTGTATAGAATCTCTTACCTGTCTAACCACTATTTTAGAGTCTCGAAATACAACCAGGTTTTGAATGTTCATATCCAGAGCTTTTCTGAGACCTTGTAGTAAACCCTCATATTCTGCAGTATTGTTAGTACATTCAAATTATATTCTACAAGCCATTAATGTCTTGTTACCTGCCGGATCGATAATGATGCAGCCTGCACCAACTCCTTCTTTAGACTTAGAACCGTCGAAATACAGAGACCAAATTTGATTTCCATTCGGCACATGGGACTATTGCATAGAAGTTGTTGGTTGCATATATGCTACGATCTCAGACTGTTGTTCCGGATTGATGATAGGTGAAGCCTCGGCTATGAAATTGCTGAAGAAGGTGTCCATCCCTTGGACTTCGAGTGAATCAACAGAAGGTGTATATGGTTCGTTGGGATCATTCAAATCTGTGACCGTGAACTTAAGGTAGTGCTCACGATTCACCCTGATCTTGTTAGGCTTACCATTCTCTGGGAGCCATAAGTGAGACCAGTCTGTCGCAAAGTAACCATGTAGCTGCTCCAACCAGTCCCTGCTTAAAAACAGACCATACACTTCTGGAATATCCACAACGATTATATCAATAACCTGATGAACCTTAGGGTTAGATGATAATCTAATCAATACATTTTTTAGTTCTCCTATAACTTTAACATTTGTCCATTCAAGTTGTATGATTTTCAAAGTAGATGGTTCCACTTTAGCGTTAATATTTTGGCAGACAGACCAAGGCATCACATTGGATGATGCTCCTGAGTCCACCATACAATTATGCACATTTCTGTTGAAAATCTCGAAAGTTAAAAGAAAAGGAGGTACATTTTTGCGAGTAGTAGGAGTAATAGCTTGTGGCTTCTTACTCACAATTTCTAATGCTACTTTATCTACATTGTTTACATTATTTACATTATTTACAGGGACTACATGAAGGCTTCCTTTATCTTGAAGATCAAGATTATTTTTAGTGGAAGTCTTTTGCGGAACTTTGCTTTGCACAACCTTGTTACCACTTGAATTACCATTCTTGTCATTCTCTGAAATATTTTGCAACATTTTTTGTAACAAAATGGAAATTTCAACAATTCATAAATAGAAATGTTAGCCCTTAACTTTTTAAGATCTTCAACAACATCATAATCTAAGTTGGGGTTCACATTACTCTGTTTAGTCTCAGCTGATTTAGATGGCTTTGGAGGCGAAGTTGTAGTATTTTTGGAAGACGGTTTATTTGTTGTCTTACTCCTAGTGTTGTAAGGATGAACAGTCTCGAAGTTAGCTTGAAAGATGCTATCCGAGAAGTGTCCAAAAATGTTTGGAGAAGACTCTTCTTCGTGAAATGTCTCTTGTTCAACTACCTCCTCAGGAATCTCAAGAGGCATCAAGTTATCTTGGGCTTCTAGAATTGTTTGAAGAGCACATTGCAAAGTTTCTAGATTTAAGCCTTCGGGGTTTGGATTAGGTCAGTTGGTAGGAAAAGGCTTTCGAAAAGGGGGTTTGTAGGGTCCTTTACTCGAGGAAGCTTCTTCATTCGACCTTTTTAAGTCTATAACTTGATTTGACAGTTTTTGAACAACTTTAGTTAAATTTTCCAAATCAGAGTTTTCAGGTTGTGTTTTACTTTGAGTAGGTATGGGGAGAATTTCAATCTTCTTTTTGGAAGAAGAAATAGTCTCGGTATCGTTGCTAGAAGAGTCTTTAAGACTAAGTATGTCTTTTTCAATCTGACTGGCCTCCTCGAAGGCCTCTAACAACGTGGCTTTCTTGGATCGTTTAACCCAAATAGCTATACTTTGATGTAAATCTTTAGTGTAGTAAGCTATTACAAGACTCTCGGCAGACATAGAATCTACAGGGATTCTATTTTTAAGTGTTAAGAATCTTTGATTAAAGTCTTTAAATTTTTCTTTCGGGTTCATTTTTAAGCTAGAAAGATCCATGACCAGGACTTCCAGAGGTTTACCGTCTCTGAAATTTTCCAAAAAGCATGACTCAAACTTTTCCCAAGACACGATGGTATGGGGTTGTTGGGCAAAGTACCATGTGGATGCATTACCCTCGAAAGTATATGGGAACAACCTACATAGAACGTCTTCATGTTTGACATTGTGGAGTCTAATGGCTAACATAAATTTTTTGACATGATCTTCAACTATTTGTTTTGAGTCAGGATCAAACTTGGTAAGCCATTTCTCCGGGTGTTTAGGTAGAGGGTGTTGAGCTCCAGGTATAGCTACAGCATCCTGATCAAGCCAGGGTCTAGCAGGATTGTTCTGATTTTCCATTGGGGTAGTGGGTGTGGAAGGATGAGAAGGTGAATTTCCTTTGTCATAAGAATCTCCTCCAGAAGAGGAAGGAGATGATGGAGGTGGTGAAGGAGGTATCCCAGATCCTCCTGCAGCAGGATTTGTGATTGGATCTGTGGGATTCACAGTGAGGTTAGTGTCACCTAATTGTTATATGATATCAGAGAAGTCTAGAGGTTGACCCCACAGACGGCTTGGTTGCCTAAGATGAGCTAAGGAACTATGTGTTTTAATAAGAGATTGACATACAATCTCTTGTATGTCACCACCTGTAGGATTAGGGGATGCTGGCTCAACTGTGATCTGTGGATCGTCGGTTGAAGTAGTTTTTGTTTGAAGGGGAATATTATCGTGTGAACGGCTTCTAGTCACTATAGGTGAGTGATTAGGGGGGGAGGAGTCTTGCGACCGCCTCGTGCCATTAATTAAGTTTAGGCCCTCCTTCTATCACCATTTGTTGACGGGCGAAATTGACCGTCCGTCAACTGAGAGAGTGGAACCAGTCCGGGGTTGTCTAATAACCCAATCCGTTTGGAATGAACCACCCTGACGCGTTTAGCGGCTCTGTTAGCTGATCTAAGGTCCTAAGAAAACCAAAGAGAAAACTAATCTAAACCAACTAATCTAACTAAAACTAAATAAAACAAACTAAACTAACTAACAATAAATAAAACTAACTAATAAACTAATCTAATTAAAACTAACTACTAAACAAACTAACTAATCTACTATTTTTATATATACAAACTACTAACTGAAATATAACTTATTTACAAAATATACAATATCTACAAAATACAGATTTAAATAAAACCTGGAAAACTTATTTGCTTTCTGCCCTAAGACAGAGAAAGATATTTTTGTTGATTTTTGATTTTATGAATAAGAAATAAAACTTACTGAAATTAAACAATCTAATATACTAACTACACATATATCTAACTAAAATACTAACAAATATACTAAACAAATAAAAAACAAACAGACCTGGAAACGCTCCAGATTTGTCCTGTGTATGATGACTGTTCAAGTAGGTCGGAGGGAGGAAACCCGCACCGAATAATCCAGAAGCTTCTCGTAAACGATAGCTGCAATGCTCTTTGAGTTTGTTTACAGGACAAACAAGACATAAAAAATCATAACAATTATATGATTTATAAATCTATGCAATTAGGTAAACCTGTTATGCAAAAACTTATACTTAATAATTCAATAAATGAAGAAGAGAAATTTGTCATTCACAAACTGAATCAAGTAATTGCTATGTTTTTAAATATTGGAATAAATCAGATATGGATCATATTAATTAAATCATATCACTTGCAAAAGACTAAGATAGCTAAAGTAGTCATTAACCAAATGCAAATTGATAAACATAAACGTGAAACAAAAGATTAATATTATGAAAAGCTAAAGTTGTAGCAGAACATCAACTTCTGTCTCAGTTTGTATTAAAATTCCATATCCTTGTTCTCCCACGAATGAGGATGATCCTTATTACAAAAATAATAAGTATTTAAAGGTTTTCCACAGGGTAAAACCTTCCTGTGGAAGTTATAAAACTGTTTACATGAAATCTGGGAGATATCCCAAAGTTATCTAAACTAAGAAACTAAAATAAAACTAAAACATCCAGATATCCTCTAAACTGTCCATCAAATCCCATGCAATTCAAATTCACCTGAAAAGGACAAAAAATAGACGAGTTAGAAGACTCTTTTATTAATAAAATGATAAAAATTAAACTCTATAGACCATCTACAGAATCATGCGATTCTATAGCTAGTCTAAATGATATACATAATCAACATCATAATCGATTCAAAATCTTTTAAAAGAATTAAATCCAATTATCTTCCAATAACCATTTGAAAACGAATCATTGAGATTGAAATGGTTTTTGTTAAGCCCTAATATTGGCTCATTACCACTTAATTGGGGCATATTAGATTAGTAATGTTATTTTATTTATGTCGGCTTAGGCCAATAGTTGTGATTTAGATTAGTAATGTTATTTTATTTATGTCGGCTTTAGGCCATTAAAACCTCCTAGTCTCCTATATATACCAAGGAGACATTTTCATTTTGAATCATCTTGTACTTGAACATTTAAGTGGGGTA
>ML784284.1:541155-556229 GCA_009831015.1 Picea engelmannii | reverse complement strand
TATATATATATATATATATATATATATATATATATATATATATTAAAACTAAGTATTTTAAATAATTTTTATTGTAAGTTAAAAAATGATAGGATTCACTTTAATTGTTAAAATGTTAAACATAACAAATAATTAATAATATTCATAATACTAAATTATATTGTTACGAAGTTTCAAAATAAAATTTTAAATGATAATAAAGTGATAAACTCAAAATATTATAAATATTTTATTACTTTTAAACAATTTTATTAAAATTATTTTTTGAATATTGTATGGTAAAAGATAATTGGAAAGTTTAAATTAATATTCATTATTTACTTTTGAGTGGGTGTAATGTTTAAGAATATGTGTTTTTTCTTTGGAGATCAGATATTCAAGTCCACATGGGGTATGTATACCTCCTTAGACTTTAATAATCAAATAAACTGGGTCCCTTGTTCCACAAACCAAGGTATCTCATACACCAATTAGTGTATCCCTTGACCATAACCTTAAAAATTGATTATTATTATTATTAACCCAAGACACTTCGAATAAACTTATAAAATTTATATTATATAATAAGTTGAAGTTAACAACTATTTTAAAATAAAATTATGATTAATAAAATTATGATTAATATTTGTTATTGATATAGTGAAATTGAATGAGTATAAATTAAGCACCATCTTGGATCTTGGTTCTTCACATACAACTTGTTATAGTAGTCAATTCTAACAATCTTTGCTCTTACACAATGAGTTGAGTAGACTCAATATATTTCAAATTTCAAGATATCATACAATATTCAATGCACATTTATGGAATTCACAATATCTCAAACTCACTAAACTATTAACTCAAGCTAGCAACACACATAAATAAATATATAAGTAGAAAAGAAAGAGAAAAACATCTATGGTGGCTTCCACAGGTAGCATTTCCTTTTAGTGCTATTCCTCATCACGCGTAGCTAAAATGGATGGTCACTGTATTCAACCCGTGGAGCGGTCAATTTGACACGCTAAGTTGTCTTCTCTCCCTATCTCTCATCATTATGTCTCCATTTTACCTCTTTGCAGTGGCAATCCAAAACATGTAATTCCTTTCATACGACTCACCTTGGCAATCAACAACCAACGGACATCCAATTGCTAATTGCTCCCTCAAACTAGTGGCTCCCTCATACTGATATGACGTTGTAATGGTTGACCTTAGTGACTCCCTCAGACTTGGCGGTTACGTCAGACTTGGATATAGCCGACGTCCTCCCTTGGTAACGGTAGAAACGTCGAACAATGACAACTTGCGTCCTTCCTCTGCAACGAAAACAATGATTGATATCTTGAATTCTCCCTCAACATCCAGCACAATTTCTTATGAATCAAGTGGCGGCTCTTTGATCGACTTATATTCCTCGGAGTCAACGGACAGATGCAATTAGGCTCAATTGTAATGCACAAATGCTTCATGGGTCAACTCACTTCCTTATAACGCACAGATGCTCCACGACTCAACACACATCCTTATAACAAATCTCAGATCTCTACACTTATCTGAAACTTCACCTCGATCCTCTCAACACAGACGACGAACAACGAACAGAGCCAACACAACACGCTTCATCTCCCTCTCACTGGAACCGACAAACAATAGAACAAATGTGCATTACTACATGAACTCAACTCTTCAAATATTGAAGAGGCTCTCAAGTCTCTAAATAGGCTTTTCCCCGCTGTGATACCAATTTGGAATTCATGAGAGCAGAGAGGCACAAAATACACACACAAATGAATTGTATTAGTGTTCATAATCTGAGATACATCACATTTAAATAATTGTTGTGATATCTAACTTATTTCATTCTTGGAGGGAGAGGTTGAGATAATCTCTCAACATCCTCCAACAAACCCAATCCAATCCCTAAACTCTAGAATGTAGCATTAATTAGGCATTATCTCTAACATTGAGAAGCAAAAGCAACAACAATGATATCCTATAGAGTTTGTTCCATATTTTGGATGTTTAATTTGTTAAATAAATTATTGAGCCTTTCTATATTGTTATGAGTCATTATATTACTATCATATAGAGGTAAGAAACTAGTGGAAGGTTATCAAAATGTATATCATGCAAAAATTAATTCAAAAGGATGCCCCCTATCCCTGGAGAATACCTGATGGTAGAGGGATGAAGGATTTTGGGATGGTGTGCCACTTTTTGAGGGGTTAGAGGAGGAAGTATGTCATTGCTATCATGAAGTTTAAGGAGGATTTCACCTAGATGTAGAATTACTTCCTCTCGAGCTTAGACGCATGTGAAATCTCCACTTATTTTTTTTTTTTTTCTGAGTTGAGCAGTGTAGACATTATGTCAAACAATCTTCTAGCCACCTCAAAATCCTCCATGAAGTCCCATTTTTCTACTTTTATTTTTTAATATTGGTAATTTATATTTTCTTGTTGCGTATCGAGTAGATGATTATCGATTTGATGCCAAATAGAATGGAAAATACATATGAAAAGGTCAGAACATACTAATAGTTGCAACTAATCAATTAAAACTCAAACACATACATAGATCTAAGGTGATATTATTTAACTATCTGACCTACTTACAAAGATGAAAGCCCCAAAGAGTCCAAGCCCCTCTCTACAACAAATTACAAATCCCAAGAATACCAAAAACACCCTCACAAGAGTATTGTCCACTACAATAAATCAATTCATCTCCCACTTTCCACACACAATCCCAATAAGGGATATTGGAGGCTCCAACCAAGAAATATGACTCCCATGTAGGTAAAATCAATCCCTTTCTGAAGATATATCCCCCCAACATAATTTTGCAGCCTCATACAAGTAAACACAACCCAACGGGTAGGAAATTGACCCATCTACAAGTGATTTCAACCTAGATGAAAAATATTTTGGCATACAAGAAGAAAAATGTTCTCCCTCTAATTTAACTTTACCTTCTCAATCGCAAACTTGACCCCACAATAAGAAACTTAGCATCAATGAAGAGATCTAACCAATCAATAAGAAACTTGACCGTCATACAACTAGAACTCAACCACCAAGTGAGAAATATTAGTTTCCACTTGATGATAAACTCAACCACAATGAAGAATAATGAGAGATCAATATGATCTCACCTCTATGGTCGGATAGGGTGGATAGTTTCATCACCAAACTCAACCTTCTTCTCTAGAGGTTTTTGTCCCAAGAGCCAAAGATACAAGAGCTCTCTCCAATTCATTTTTTAGAAAATAAGAATGCATAATGAGAGACAACGCCCTCATTCCTCTTTTATTTCCTCGTTCACCGTTTTGTTGACCATTTTACCCTTATAAAGTAAAGTGACTTTACAAGATCAAAATCACTTAAAACACCTTTCCATTTAATTACTCAATGTCACTTTTTCAAAACATTATTTTTTCACCTCGTTGGCATAAAATAGAGGTAAAAAAAATAAATGTTAGAGTGATCATTTTGAAAGGGACATTGCATCATGGCCCAACAAAATATTCAATAGGAGTGTCGTGGCATGTTAATAGAGGTCAACAATGCACCAATACTTGACTTCCTGAGATCTAGAGGCTCTACACTACTACATATTGAAAAATTTGCGACGACCACTTGCGACGAAAGTACTCTTTCATCGCAACATGCAAGAGAAAAAGTTTGATTTTTCTAAATCCACCCTGTATTCGTCGCTATCTGTATGCATGTAGTTTGACTAAAATATTATGGTGAATGTTCGTCGCAAGAGCGATGACTATAGTTTGTTCATCACAAGAGCGATGACTCACCTAACCTTAAAATTGACTCTTAAAATGACCTAAAATAAATAGGTGGAAAAAGAAATATTTTTAGGTCAATATCATCGCAATTGCAATGATAGTGACCTAAAATTGGACTATAAATATTTAACAATTTAAATATGTTGTGACAAACTTGCTATAACAACGACGGTTCCGAAAGGGTATTTTTGTGCGTAAAAATGTCGCAGAATGTTGTTAGAGGTGGGGAAATAAGTAAAGTGGGTGAAAAGGGTGATGTTAGATGTTATTTCCCTTGTAAAAAATGTTTCCTTAGACGTCCCATAAATTTTTTAATAGCAACAGCTACAAAACATTGTAGGAAATATGGTCACATTGATGGCGGATTGAGTGAATATCGTCCCATGGTAATTAGCTATATATTCATTATCTTTTTATATTTTTTCAATTTTATATAAAATTATATATATATGCATATATATTGTTTGAATGTTTGTTATAGTATACACTAATTTTGCATGATTGTTTGTAATTATAAAGTTAGAGTTTCCCTCTAACATTCCGTAGAATATTGCACCAAGTATTAGTAGAAATGATGTTGTACAAGCGGAGGAACATCATCATGACCAAGCAAATGAAGATCTCATGGAAGAAGATGATGGGACATGTTATCACACTATGTTTCCTTGGGTCTTTAGTTTGATTAATATTGTTTAAAGAAAAACCTTAGATTTAAATTTTTGAGTCTCATCCTCCTAAAGTTTGATGTTAAGTTCACCTTAGAAGATTAAGCGTTTTGAATCATAGTCCTTGTTGGTCCTCAATTTGGTTTGTGGTTCTAGAACCTATTAGTCTCATGACTCTTTTGGTTCCCTTCATGACTTATCCTTAAATCGATCCCTCCCATTGAAAAGCTGATATGACACCCCTTCATCTTCACTCATGACCCAGTAATCATGACTCATTGTACTCACTTACCTGTCTAATTATTTTTTTGATTTGGAAGCGCTACGTACTCATCAGGTAGTTCCGTAGCACCTGTCACGTTTATTATCCATCCACTCCAAGTCATGATTTCCACGATTGAGATCGTGTCCCTTGTTTTCAGTGCCAGAAGTCGATTAAGAGCCTTCAAAGATCTTGCATTTATGATCCTTGGTAACAGTTTTTAAATTTTGAAAAAGTTCAATAGTGTAACGCTGCGTAAATTTGCCAATTTTGATTAGGTGATCGTGTGTCAACTAAATCCTATTCTGTGAGAGATTTCAGGTCCGAAATTTCTTCAATTTCATCCTAATATCACGTTGAGGATCTCAGTAGGTGTCGACTTTACAGTTATCCTATACAACCTCCTTTGCATATTTATTTTCACAAGAAATTTGTGCTCGGGTTTTCATTTTGTTGATATTGCAGGGTAGTAGAGGAGCCATATTTTAATTCCTGTAAACAACCTCTCCCATGCCCATGGTCTAATTACTGTTGATTACTTTAGCCTTTGAAGTCATAGTTTTGTAATAGCCTATCCTCTGCATATACATTGTGCTACCTAGAGGCGTTGTTCAAGCCTTCTCTGTTTTTCATTCTCCCCTTTCATACTATACAAAGAACCATTTCAGATCATCCCTTCACAGTCTAATGCTCTAAAAATCCTATACATGTCTAAAAGTCTATTCTCCATAGTCAAGCTCGACTTTCTATGCACTTTCAGTTTTAAAGGGCCATCCTTATGCATTTGATACCTGAATTGAAACTTTTTTCTCATCAGCATCCCTTAAGACTCTTAAGGAACCTCATTTTGAGTCATGGAGACACCTCAGTCGAAGAAAGCACACAAAGGTGGCAAGATATTTAGGAAAAAACCTGTGGACATGCGCCTTTCTGACACAGAGCCCATGGCAAGGGAGATGTTTCAAAGAGCAGGATGCCTCTCTTTCTGCCAGAACATGTAGAGAGGCCATCCATAAGTAGAAAAATAATTTTCATTAAATTTTGATGGCAAGAAAGCCAGAGTTGGGGATTTGGAATTTGAAGTAACTGAAACCTCCATCTCAGCTGCAACAAGAATTCCCATTTCAAGTGAAAATTGGTTCAAGGGCATGGTTTTGTGGTCACCCTTTGTTAAATATCTCTTCAAACCTAAATATTGAATCAATGAGTTATCTCAGAGTATGCCGAGAAATCATTTGATCGATCAATTTGATAGAATGCTAAAAATCATATAGAGATATTTTACTTGTGAAGGGAGATTTAACACCTTGTACCATTACCACGTAAGGTTGTTGTTACATTTTACTGGTAAATTTAAGATGAATGTTCCTTATTACCTATTGAGAAGTATAGGTAAAATGTTAGATAGGGTGCAAGACAAATCTAAGGATGTATGTTCTAGCCTTTTTCACTCTGGACTGATCAGAATGTTAGTCTCTGAAGAGTTGGGAAAGAAAGAGATCTCCTGGGAGAATTTTTTGGTTACTTCTCACTTCAAGATGGACCCAACACCTACTCCCCAATCACAGATCTCAGGTCCTTCATCACTCACCATTAATAAAGAATGGATCAACCAGAAGAGAAAGGGCAGAGCCCTTTTTTTAGAGATAAACAAGTAAGTCAGGGAAGATGAGGAGGAAGTTTGTCCTTCTCCACACAGAGATTTCTCATCACCACCTCCAACAGGGTTAGAAGAAGTTCCTTCTTCTACCAAGATGACATCTAGGAAGGGGAACAAGCTTCTCTTTCCCTCTCCTCTTCCAGTAGTTGAAATCAAGGGTAATAGACCTTTCACTAGGTCATCAATCCATAAGGAGGTTTTTCAAGAGCATCCTTTGCCAGAAGCCACTGTTCTAAAGAAGAAAGGTTCTCTCAAATTACCACCTTTATTAAATTACCAAAGTATGTTGTTATCTACTTAGATGACATAACCATGTTCTCTCAATCTGATGAAGAGCACTGTGATCATTTAAGAAAGGTTTTCTTAAAATGCAGAAAATTTGGCCTCTCTTTGAATCCAAAAAAGTCATCGTTCCCCATGAAAGAAGGAAAATTATTGGGGCATATCGTGTCAGCTGAAGGAGTGAGGATTTGTTCTAGCAAGTTAAATCCACACTAACCTTAGCACTTCCTAGATCTAGAAAAGAAGTTCAATCTTTTCTTGGAAAGGTTAATTTCTTAAGAAGGTTTGTGTCAAATTTTGCTGAGTTTCTTAAGTATATCACAACAATGTTGAGAAAAGATAATGAAATCAAATGGAATGCTGAGGCATGTAGTTCTTTTGATCAAATAAAGAAGTCTTTTACATAAGCCCCAGTCTCAGTCAGCCCAGATTACTCCAAGGACTTTCTTATTTTTTCCTTTGCCTCTTTTGATATAGTAACATGAGTTTTGTTGCGGAAGAACTTAGAAGGCTTAGAGAAGCCAATTTCCTTTTTCAGTCGGGCTTTGGGAGATGAAGAATTAAAATATGACATTATGGATAAGCAAGCCTATGCACTAGTCAAATCTCTTAAGTCCTTCAGATTTTATGTGCCACATTCAAGATTTATTGCTTATGTTCCATCAGCTGCTGTAAAATAAATTCTTATTCAGCCTGATATTGATGGAAAACATAGCAAATGGATTTCTAAAATCATTGAATTTGATTTAGAAATTAGGCCTACCAAATTGGTCAAAGGCAAGGGTTTAGCGAAGTTGTTGGCTGAATCAAATTGTTTAGCCTTGGGAGTAAATTTCATTGGTTCATGTTTAGAAAGAAACTGACTGAATTAAACAACAAAGGTACTCAAGTTATCCGTCCATTGGAAGATTACAGTTGTTACAAGGACATTATATTTTTCTTGTATAATTTACAACCTCCAAGTCGTATGGAAAGAAACAAGGTGAGAGCGTTAAAACTTAAATCAATCAAGTATTGCCTGGTTGATCAAATTTTGTATTGGAAGGATCCATTAGGAGTGTTGCTGAGATGCCTATACCCACAAGAATCCCAAAGGATTATGTCTAATTCTCATGATAGTTTAAGTGGGGGCCATCATTTTTGGAGGACCACCACCTACAAGATTCTCAGGGTTGGGTATTTTTGGCCTAGTCTATTTACAGATGTCCATGCTAAGATCAGAGCATGTGATAAATGCCAGAAAATTTCTGGAAAACATCAGCTTAAGTCTTTTCCATTAAAGCCCGTATCAACTTCAGGGCCTTTTCAATAGTGGGGCCTAGATTTTATCGAGGAAATTTATCCCACTTCAAGTGGCCAAAATAGATGTATTTTGACTACCACAGATTACTTCACTAAGTGGATAGAGGCTATCCCTACCAGGAATGCTTCCCACAAAATGATCATTGGTTTTCTTGAAGATTTTATAGCAAGGTTTGGCTCCCCGAATAGAATTGTCACTGGAAATGTCGTATCTTTCAAGGATGAACCTTTGATTAAATTCTGTCAACAGTTTGGAATCACATTGATTCACTCTACCCCTTACTACCCCCAAGGGAATTGGCTTGCAGAATCCTCTAACAAAGGCCTTCTAAAGATCATTAAAAAGTTGTTGGAGGACAATAAGAAGGCATGGGATTCAAAAATCAAGTTTTTTTTGTGGGATGATAGAGTGACAATGAAGAGGGCCCTAGGTATCTCTCCTTTCCAGCTTTTGTATGGAGTTGAGGCCATTTTCCCTGCTCAACTTTCCTTGCTTGTAGTAAAAAAAATTCAAGATTATCAAGGGGAGCCAGATGAAATGATCAGGAGGATTCAATAGCTAGTTGAAGCACAATAGACTCAGGAGTAGCTGGTAGATAAAGCATATGATCATCAAGTGAGGATCAAGTAGGCATTCAACAAGAAAGTGAAAAAGGAGGATTTTCAATTAGGCGATCTGGTACACAAGTGGGATGCATCGAGGTAAGATAAGGGTAAGCATGCTAAATTTGAATCTTTATGGACCATTCCTTTCAAAATCTCTGAGGTATTCTCTAATAACACCTTCAAGTTGTGGAATATGGAGAATGAAGAGGTGTTTGGTGGCCCTATAAATGGGCATTTCTTGAAAGAGTACTTTGCTTCAGTCGTGAGTGGCTCTTCATGCCATTCTAAACATCCTTTTCTTATTCTCTTTTTTTGTTTCAATAACTAACCTTATAGCCCTAGGATAAGGAACTAAATCTACTCATTCTTGGCAGTCCGTAGGGGGCATGCCATCCCCTGTGGAGCCAATGTTATCACACTATGTTACCTTGGGTCTTTAGTTTGATTAATATTGTTTAAAGAAAAACCTTAGATTTAAATTTTTGAGTCTCATCCTCCTAAAGTTTGATGTTAAGTTCACCTTAGAAGATTAAGAGTTTTGAATCATAGTCCTTGTTGGTCCTCAATTTGGTTTGTGGTTCTAAAACCTCTTAGGCTCATGACTCTTTTGGTTCCCTTCATGAATTATCCTTAAATCGATCCCTCCCATTACAAATCTGACATGACACCATTGCATCTTCACTCATGACCTAGTAAGCATGACTCATTGCACCCTCTTACCTGTCTAATCATTTTTTTGATTTGGAAGTGTTGCCTACTCATCAGGCAGTTTCGTAGTGCCTGTCATGTTTATTATCCATCCACTGCAAGTCATAATTTCCATGATTGAGATAGTGTCCCTTGTTTTCAGTGCCATAAGTCGGTTAAGAGCCTTCAAAGATCTTTCATTTATGATCCTTGGTAATGGTTTTTAAATTTTGAAAAATTTCAATAGTGTTGCGCTACGTAAATTTGCCAGTTCCGATCATCCGACTACATGTCAACTAAATCTGATGCTGTAAGAGATTTCAGGGTCAAATTTTCCTCAATTCATCCTAATATTGTGCTGAGGATCTCAATAGGTGTTGACTTTACAGGTATCATGTGCAACCTCCTTTGCATATTTATTTTCACAGGAAATTTGTGCTTGGGTTTTTCGTTTTTTGATCTTGCAAGGTAGTAGAGGAGCCACATTTGCATTCCTGTAAATGTCCTCACCCATTTCCATGGCCTAATTACTGTTGATTACTTTATCCTTTGAAGTTACAGGTCTGTAATAGCCTATCCTTTGCGTATACGTTGTGCTACCCAGAGGCACTGCTCAAACCTTCTCTGTTTTTCATGCTCCCCTTTCATCCTATACAAAGAGACATTTCAGATCACCCCTTCATAGTCTAATGCTCTAAAAATCTTGTACATGTCTAAAAGTCTATTCTCCATAGTCAAGCTCGGATTTCTAAGCATTGTCAGTTTTAAAGGGCCAACCTTCTACATTTGATACTTGAATTGACACTTTTTGGTCATCAGCATCCCTTAAGCCTCTTAAGAAACCTCATTTTGAGTCATGGAGACCCCTCAATCGAGGAAAGCACACAAAGGTGGCAAGATATTTAGGACAGAACCTGTGGACATGCACCTTTTTGACACATAACCCATGGAAAGGGAGATGTTTCAAAGAGCAGGATGCCTCTCTTTCTGCGAGAACATGTAGAGAGGCCATCCAGAAGTAGAAAAACAATTCTCATTAAATTTGGATGGAAAGAAAACGAGAGTTGGGGATTTGGAATTTGAGGTAACCAAAACCTCCATCTCAACTGCAACATGAATTCCCATTTCAAGTGAAAATTGGTTCAAGGGCATCGTTTTGTGTTCACCCTTTGTTAAAGATATCTTCAAACCTGAATATTGAATCAATGAGTTATCTCAGAGTACGCCGAGGAATTAGTTGATCGATCATTTTGATAGAATGTTGAAAATCATACAGAGATATTTTGCTTGTGAAGAGAGATTTAACACCTTGTACCATTACCACGTAAATCTGTTGTTACATTTTACTGGTAAAGTTAAGATGAATGTTCCTTACTACCTGGTGATAAGTATAGGTAAAATTTCATATAGGGTGCAAGCCAAATCTAAGGATGTAGATTCTATCCTTTTTCACTCTGGATTGATCATAATGTTAGTCTCTGGAGAGTTGGGAAAGAAAGATATCTCATGGGAGTATTTTGTGGTTACTTCTAACTTCAATCTGGACCCAACACCTACTCCCCAATCACAGATCACAGGTCCTTCATCACTCACCAGTACTAAAGCAGGGATCAACAAGAAGAGAAATGGCAGAGCCCCTATTTCAGAGATCAACAAGTAAGTTAGGGAAGCTGAGGAGGAAGTTTTTCCTTCTCCACACAGATATTTCTCATCACCACCTCCAACAAGGTTAGAAGAAGTGCCTTCTTCTACCAATGTGACATCTAAAAATGGTAACAAGCTTCTCTTTCCCTCTCCTCTTCTAGTAGTTGAAATCAAGGGTAATAGACCTTTCACTAGGTCATCAATCCATACAGAGTTTTTTCAAGAGCATCCTTTGCCAAAAGCCACTGTTCTAAAGAAGAAAGAAAAAATAATTAAAAGGCCCATTGGGGAGAAATTTGAAACCCTTGCTCAGGGGAAGAGGAGAAAAGATAGTTTGTAGTCTACTAAAGACAAGCAGGAAACCCCTGTACAAAAGGGAAAGGAGAAAGATTCTAAAATACCCTTGCAAATGAAAGATGAAACCTTTGAGAGAAGCATTGAGAAGCCTATGGTAAGAAAGGATGAAACCCCTGTGCAGAGAGGGAAGAATAAAGGTAGAGTCAACAACGAACCTGATGAGACATACAAGACACTTCCTACAGGCACTAGTTTCTCTCCTTGTTACATTTTAGGGTGTGCTACCCAGAGTTGCTACACAAGGAAGTTTACCAGCAAACACCAGGGATCTAAGAAGACTAGGCCAACAACTTGGGACAAGTTAATGATGGAGAAAGAGGAAGAAGTAGTATTTGGCATTCTAAGGACAACTACAGGATCCAAAGGGACACATGGAAAAATAGGAGTTGAGCAGCAAAAGAGGATCAAAGTAATTAGAATCATGATTAAATTAGTCACCAACATTTCCCTATTTTATAGCATAGCCAGTTATCTGAGTTGTTAGAACAAATAAATGTCTGGATATTTTCAAGGGAAAGAGGCCAACTTGTACCTCCAGTTGTTGCCTCCCTTTCTTGTTATAAATAGATAGATCTATTTCTTTAGTGGGTTTGGATGGTTGATTAAGGCTCCCTAAACTGTAATATTTTTTGAAGTGATTGTGATCTAGCTATGTATTGGACTTAAGACATTTTGACTCATAGAAATCAGCTTCTATTTTAGCCTATATGTTTCTAATGCTAAATGCTCATGTTGTGGATGCTTCACATGGATAAATGTGGTAATATTATGGTGAATGTTTGATCATTGTATTATCATGGTGTTTATTTAGCTTCTTAGGTCCTAATTTCAAGAAGATCTTGTTTTAAGAAACTTTCTTCCTTAGGCTCTTGTAGACCTGATGTTTGCAGTAGCCATTACACCTCTCTTATTCAAGTCTTTCGTCTATCCCATTTACTCTCAAACTACTGGTTGAAGTTAGTCAAAACCTTATTTGTTGGTACATGTTAGCCTTGTTTCTGAGTTAGGATATGATCATTTCGAGTCTTTTCCATCTGAACCTTTAAAAAAACACTCATACATTCACATATAACCTGATGGGTATTGTGCCTACCTTCTATGCAATCAGAAGGTGACTACTAGTGCTAAAGGGAAAAATCAAGTTAATGATCTCATGGAAGAAGATGATGGGACAAATCAAATGATCTAAGATTTTTTTTCGCAGAGGGATGAGGATGGGGAAAATGCTAGTATTTATGATAAAACTCTATTAGAAAAGGAAAATAAACAACATTATGAAGGACCAAGAGCAAATCTTCTCTCCGCTACATTGTTGCTAGTGAACTTAAAGGTTATGAACAATTTTCCGAATACTTGTATGACACAGATACTAAGGTATGTAATATGTTTCATCTCATACTATACATAAATGTTGAGTTTTTTATATTTGTTTTTAGTGTTGATTAATGTGTAAAATAAGAATGCAATTTTTGAGATTAATATTCTTACATTAACTAGTTGTTTGTTATGTTGTAGATTGTTAGGTGAATTTTTGTTACCATCGTCAAATATTTTTCCTCGCACATATCGATGTTTGCATGCCATTATGAAAGACATTGGAATTGATTATCAAACTATAGATGCATGTCCTAATGACCATATTATATATTATGGACAACATGCTTTGAAAACCGAATGTCTACAATGTCTTATCAATAGTTATTGAAACGATCAAGTAACAAAAAGTGTGCCTCGAAAGGTTCTTTGTCATATTCCCATAATTCCACGTTTGCAACGATTGTTCAGGTGTGAAAGCATAGCACAATTTGTGCATTACCATGCACATAATATAAGTGGAGATGGTTTTCTTTGAATGCCTGTCGATGGTTCTTCATTTAGGAAAATTGAGGAAAAATGGGCAGATTTCAAGGATGAACCCCATAATGTTAGGATTTCATTGACAGCTGATGGTGTTAATCCATTCAGAGAGATTAGGTCTATTTACTCAGTGTGTCCTATTTTTGTTATCAACAATAAAATTCCTCCTTGGATGTCAATAAAGAGGGAGCACATAATGTTGACAATGATTGTTCCAGGTATTTGTTTACATTAACTTTTTGAATTTAACATTTTCATTTGATTCAATTTTTTCATAATATCTTTTGTTTATTTATTTAATTATATATATTACATGATATCATTCCTTTAGTAATTATATGTAATTTCAAACAATTAGGTAAGTACCAGGTTAAATATATGAATGTATATATCGAGCCCCTTATCGACGAGATACTAAAGTTATGGGTTGACATCACAATGTATGACATATGTAAACCAATCGGGGAGAAGAAATTTAAATTTCGTGGAATACTTTTATGGAAAATTCATGATGCCCCTCGACTAACACATTTTTTGTGGTATGTAGCATTCTAATATTTCTCTTTAATACTATATAATATTTTAATGTTATCATGGTGCATGTTTAATTTTTAAATAATCTCATTGTATAATTGACATTAATGCATTTGTTGCAGGTCTTCAAACAAAGGGTAAATTTGCATGTCTAGTTTGTGGCCCTAAGATGAAGTATTTTCATTCAAAAAATTTAGGAAAGATGGTGTTTGATGAGTATAGGCACCTTCTTTCAAAGAACCATAGGTATTGTACTACTGAAAAACATCTTTTCAATGGGAAAGAAGATATTGGTTTAAAACCACGAAGAATGACACCTCACCTATGGAGGTTAGAATATAATAGAAATCATCAAGGTACTCAATTTCATAATGTATTGTAGATCATGTAATGTTTTGAATGCTTATTTTAATCATTGAATTTATTTTGTCGTATTTGATAATTATTTTTTTGATTTATTTTATGCTTCATGAAGGCCACAATCATCATGAAGGTAGTAATAATGGGCTTCCATGAGGAATGAAATATTATCCCACTGAATTCATGAGGTTTACCAACTATGAGGAGCTAACAATAGCTCATTTATTTTTTACAATGCATATCGGGAAGAATGTGACTGAAACGTTATGGTGAATCATAGATGGTAGGAGGGACAAAGAAAAAACTGTCAAAATTTGTACTGACATTCAGGAAGCCAGTCATGCAATGTGAAGTGCAATCCGATATTCCAATAGATCAAATGGAGTAATAGACCGAAATAAACTTCCATGGTTATTAACAGAGAAACAAAGCAATGATGTAAAATAGGTCATTCAGAATTAAATTTTCCACGTAGCGAAGAAAGGAGAATTTGGTGGGGCAAAAACACATGATTGGCATACCTTCATTAAGGTAATAATTTTGGTATACATATTTATATATATTGGCCTTATAGATCTTTTTTTTATTATTATTTTCTTGTCTACTTTTATCGAAGCAAATAATAATTCATTTTGTTGTTACAGTATGTTCTATCGCTATCTCCCAAACGACTTTGACAACAATGTCAAACAAGTTCTATATCATCTTGGAAAATACATGAGGTAAGAGGTAGTTGTGATTTATATCTAAAATGTTCTTTCAAATTATTGTTGTACTTAATGTCACGTGTTTTACTTATAATTTAATGTAATATATTATATTATGTTATGTTGAAACATGTTATTTTCTTGTGTCACGATCTCATGTATATGGTTTTCATTGAAATCAAGAGTGGTTCAACTAGCGCTCCAGCCACCAAACTAAGCCCTACTAGTCCCCATCCCTAACGTTCATGAGTGCAGTCATGTTTGAGAGATGTAGTTGAGAGATGCAGGTTGTCTTTCCTTTCCCCTGTATCTGTGCATTCATCTTAAGAGTTTCCTGTGTAACATGCAATCTGTGGGAGGAGAT